>PVLA01008362.1:0-84023 GCA_004027455.1 Hydrochoerus hydrochaeris
AATTTCAAGAAAAGAAGATAAATAGTAAGAAATCACTAGTTGATACATTACATATTGTTCTTTTAGAAATAGTTATTCAAGTTACAGGATTAAAGCACACAAAGTGGACACTAAAGCAGTGAGAGTGCAAACAGATCTGTTCAACAATCCAACAAGAACCTAGAAATATGGTCATCAATCCCACACATCTAAACATACACGCAGCTGTATCTTTTATAGCGCTTCCTCTTTTTTTCAATAGCAATTATACATTTTTAAAATTTTATTTAAAGAGAAGAAAAAAAAAACAAAACAGAAAAAAGGGTAGCAACGATACAGAATTCTAAAAGAAAGAAAGAAAAAGGAGAAAGAGAAAAAGCCCCACTAAGATATCAGTAATTTATAAATTATGTACTGTCATCTTGGATGTAGTTGTTCAAGTTACAAAGTTAAAGGGTACATAGTAAATATTCAAACAGTCAGACTACAAACAGTTCTGCTCAAAGATCCAACAAAGATTCAGCAATATGGTCATCTGTTTTACACACTCAAACTTACATGCACTTATATCCCTTAAAGCACTTTCTTTTCCTCTCTTTTTTACAATAGCAATTACACATTTTTATATTTTGTTTTTAAGTCATGTACCATGTTGATCCTTTTGTTTTGATTGACTATTTTGTCTCATTTGGTTTTATTCTCTTCAAAAAAAAGGAAACAAACACAAATTTTGTATGGTGGAAATAATGTTTTATCTTATAAAGGTCATATAATATCCAAATAAGGTACCAGATACAAAAACTCTGAAAATCATTAATTAACTGCATAAACACAAGGCAATATTAAAGTATTAATATTTTTTAAGATTCAGATACATTGGACAGCTGATGTGTCAAAAGCTATCTTGTCCATAAAATCTAGTTTTGAGAGATTTTGGATGGAATTCAGCTCTCTACATAGGGTGTGATCAAAAAGTATAGTGAATGTCTAAATTTAAAAAATTTATTACAGTAAAAGACATGTTACTATTAATCCTCTTCAAAAATCTCTGCTTTGCTTCCTACACACTTTATCCCATGGTCATTGTCAATTTCTAATGCAGTTCTGGAAGTCCTTTTTGTGAGTGTCTTTGAGGTGTGATAAAAAATACAGTGACTGCTGCTGCTGAGTGTCACCTGTTGGCTGGTGGAACACATGATTGTGTTAGCATCCTGCCTTTATTCACAGAATAAGTGACCATGTGATTTCTGTAAGGTAAACATTTTGAATCAATTCAGGACATCAAGGACACAAAGTTCAGCTAAAGATACTCATGGAAGAAGACTTCCAGAATTGCTTCAGAAAGTAGAAGAAGAATACTTTACATACATTTGAAGTGAGGCGGGGAGTATTTTGCAGGGGAATTAATGGCAGTGTGTCTTGTACTGAAATACATTTTTACTTTAAATAGTCATTGTATTTTGTGATCAGACCTTGCATAGAAAACATATAATTGTATTAGGTCATTTATTTTCAGGGAGAGACATTTAGTTATCAGATAATTTTGGGGCATGCACTGTAGGTGCTTGGGAATGTTCGTAGAAATGTAAGTGTAGATTATAAATCTGATCTTTAAATAACTTCATGGATAGCAGAGAGGGCAAACATATTGCATGCATTTTTATTTTTTACCTGCCATGCTCATTGCAGAACTTGCTAATTGATCCTCACACTCTTAATCAATTCACTATTGCACTTTACACAGACACAATTAACTGAGAATTGGTATGTGAGATATAAAACCTGTTTCAACAACATCCTTATGCACAGAGTCCAGACATGCAAACATAAAGATTTTATATCAAGAGGGCATTAGATAAACACCAAATGAATTGTAAGGTCAGAATACACAATACATACCATTGGATAAGGTGGTCAGGGAGAGCTTCCTAGAAGAATCAAGAGTTAACCTGGGCCTCAAAGGGTGAGAGAAACCATGAGTTAGGATGGGGGAGGATGTCCCACAATAGCCTAAAGATGACTTTTTAATCTCTAATATACAGACAGAAACAATGTTCCCCTGCTCTCCTTCCTGATTACCAGGAACTGAGCCACTTTGATCCACCATGTCCTTCCACCACAACTCTTCTGCCCAGCCAGCTATCCGTGGCCTAAATCATCTAAAACCATGAGTAAAAACAGATCTCTTCTTTAAGTTGTATATTTCAGGTATTTGGCCCCAGCAACAAAAATCTAATACAAAACTCTGTATGTGGACATTTGAATTTAGTGAATCTGAAGTGAAATCAAGAGGTAAGTATTTTAAAAACAAATTACAGTAGGTGATGTTGATGGAACTGATTCACATGAGAATGTCTGGGTAGTTAGGGCTACTTCAATCTTGACTTTGGATGATTCTTTTTCAAAAATTGCTTATACCATGGTATCAAGGTTTAGAAATTCAGATTGTTTTACAATTTGGGAGAAGATGACTGTGATTGTGTTTGTCACCCAATGTAGAATTTTGTGGAATGCCTTTGTTTGCAAATGGAATTGTTTGCAAACAGAGGTGTTTGTGAATCAAAACAATACTGTACCTCTGTGCAGGTCCTGATTATGGCATAATCAAGAACATCCCTGGAGATTTCTTAAGTTGTCTGTGAATAGTTTTGCATATACAGCTCTCCTTAATAATTTTTATGATTTTCACTGAGCAAAACTAATAAGAAAAAGTCTTTTTGTTTTTCTTTGCTAGGGATGGAACCCAGGGTCTCACTCAGGCTAGGCAAGTGCTCTACCATGAGCTACATTCCCAATCCTTATTTTATTTTGAGACATGGTCTTGCTAAGTTGTCTAGGTTGCCTTTAAACTCAGTCTTGCTGCCCCAGCCCCTCTAGTAGCTGGGAGTACAGATGTGCATCACCACATCTGTCAATAACAAAATCTTGGTTGTTGAGCACTGGCAAAACAAGTTGTAGAAAGCCAAAGGTGACCTTATACACTGTGATAAGGAGTGCTTTTCTCTCCAGGATCTTTGTGGTATCTTGGAGTAGACTAGGACAAAACGGGGATCCTGATAAGGCTTATCCAGTTTAAAGTGGCCTTTCAATGCAGTTCTGTTTAAATTTGGTCTTTAAATAAGGACTATGATATAATAGTTTAGGGTTAGTGGTCACAGGCAAAGCTTTTGAAGAGTTTTTAATGCTATTTATTGAGAAGTCTAAGAATTTTATATTCATTTCAGTGAGATTTTAGGACAAGTTCTTGAAAAGAATAGCGAACTTATTTGTAACTTTTATCTTCCTGCACAGGAGTTTTTTGGGAATAAAGACAGAAATGGTAAAGTCCCATTAATGTGGACAGTAACTTGTGTGGGTATGAATGCTTTCCCGGGTCGCCCTATGCAGGTATCTTGCTTTCCCAAGCTTCCTGCCTCTAAGGTAATTATTAATCTCTTGAAAGGCTGATGGGGAATGGGTGAAGACCTATAAATCAGTGCTACATGAAGTGTCATTGATAAGCCAGTGTTGATCTGGATCCTGTTATTAATCTGCAAAGGCTCATAGAAATTGCATTTTTACAAACATTGATAGCAGTTTCACAGTGCAACCCTATGCCTGCTTAATCTAAAATTAAAAACTAGAAACTTAAAAAATAGACACCATAGCCTCAGTCTAAATGCTGGCTCATCCATGAGTGTGGACACTGATGTGTCCCTGTCCTAGATTCTGGAAGACTGATAGCTTTCAGAGTCATCTTGGCCTTCTGATTGACTGCCAGCATCTGGCTTGTGAGATCATTCTCTTGCTGAGCTGGAGACAGAAAACCCACAATTCTGGGTACCCATAAATTACTTGTAGTTATTGCAATGACAAAAGGTCTCTTTGAAGGTGACTTACTTGTGCCCTGTTTTATAGCCTCATATTTCAAAAACAAAGAGCAATGTCAGTTCTGATGAGCAGATCTAGGCTGCGGGAGAAACGGGTGGCAACTGTCTGCAGAATTGAACACTTTCCATCAAAACTTAATTAAATTAGCCCTGATTCTATTAATAATAAAGTTTCCCTCCTGCAACCCCTCTAGACACCCACGCCTTCCCCCTGTGTTTCTTGAGATAACTGAATTCTAGTTGTATTGCATGAGGAGACTGTAAAAAATTGGCAGTGATAAGTTGAATTTTGACTTGGCATTAATTTAGAGAAGCAGAATAAGCTGCAGGTTAGAAGAAGTGGTGAGTGGTAAGATGTGAGAAATGCTCAGTGATGAATAAAGGAAGGACAACTGGACAGAATGCCAGAGACTTGAACTTCAGCCCTCTGTGCCTTTCAATAGGTAGCTCTGTGATACTGGGCAGATCTGTCCTTCTCTGTCCTTAGTCTCTCCACTCGTGTTTCAGGCTTTGTATCAGCCAGCATGGCTATGATAGTGATTTCTTTCAGCCAGGCTTCCTTCGCACTCATGCCACAGGTCTCCTGTGGGCCATTTAGGGTGCAATGTGACGCTGGGACCCAGGCTGACAGAGCAGACATTGCTTCTGTTGTGTTGCAGATGGCTGTGGCTGAGAGAAAGGATACTCTACAGTGTCTCCTACCAGCAACCAGGCAGCCTAAAAGTGACATATGTCTTGTCTTCTCACTATTCAGCGGCTAGAATGAATCCCACAGCATCACACATGCACAAGAGGTTGGAATATATGATCCTATCATGGAGCTGGCATTTGGTGAACTGCACTAACCAACATCCCAAGCCTCTTCCACTACTAACAGTTTCTAATTCTCTAGTTATAGTAGAGTCTAGATTTTCATTTCTGCCTTTTATTTGGTAAGGATTCCCAAGTGTATTAGGTTTTGAGTGGCTCCCTTTGATCTACCAAGTACTCCTTGACAGTTTTTTTTTTCACCCCCACCGCCCACCCCTCCTTGACAGTTCTTTAATTGCCTTACGGATAAGGCCATGATGCCTTCATGGTTGTACTATGAAGTTGTGCGATCCTGGGTTATTTCTTTGTGACTCAATTTTCCTATTTGTATACTAGGAATAATGATACCTATGTATGAGGTTGTTCTGAGTTAGTGTTTAGAATGGTGCCTTGCTTATGCCGAATGCTTAGAGTGTGTGAAACGTTACTGAGGAAGGCACTACCAGTGCCCAGACCGAGTGCTAGCTCTAGGGTAAGACCACCTGGCCCAGGATGTTGTACGTGGGCCAACGTAGTTTTCTTCTTTGTAGTATTAAGATAGTGTCCACCACATGAGGTTGTCTTGAGCATTAAATGAAATAATATTCCCAGAATTGAAGTGCTTGAAAGTATTAACTCTTTTTATTATTATTGAGAATGTAGAATTTGACACCACTGAGTCTATCACTGCATTTTGGAACTCTTTGTTTTCTTTCCTTGGCTCCCGTTCATTACTAATTTTCCTCCTGCCTTGATTGCATTTTTGTGCTTTTGAAACTGCTTTCCTATCAAAGTTTGAGGTTCCCAGACTTCTGCTCAAAGCAGGCTTTTCTATGTATTCTCGATGTGAGCTTGTTTACTCTCATTGTATTAGTCTCAGCCAGACACTGACAGCTTCTAAGGATTCCTTCAAGCCCTGAATTTTCCCATATCTACTGGCTCTGTCCGTCTGGATATTCCATGATACCCCACATCCCTGTAGTTGGACTTTATCTTTCTCCTCTTTATCTCCACCAGCCAGACAGCCGCTGAGTTTTGAAGCAACATAAGTCTAAGTTGGGATCATTGCCATTTACTAGATATGTGGCAATGTCTAGTAAATGGCAATGGGACGAGTAACCTAACCTTAGAAATGAGGATGTTAGAAAAGCTACCTCGTATGTTTAGTTGAAAGGCTGAGTGGAGTAATTGTGCCAATCACTAGCACATTATCTGACATATAACATGCTGAACAAATGGTCACTGTTGTCAACATGGTCATGTGCCACATAACAATGCCTTGTTTCATGATGGCCTGACACAGACCCTAGTGGCCCTGTAAGATTTTCTTGCCTATTGACATCATCACCATGTTAGTTTGCGAAAGTGTGCTCTGAAATGTTCAGGCAATGATGAAATCACTTGATGAAGGGTTTCTCAGTGATACAGAACTATTATCAGAATGACGACAGTGGTGGTATTCTATGTAAGTCAGGTGCTTGTTCCTTAAGCAGGCATTTTTTTCTCTCACATAGGTGATTACAACAGCTTTCCATCTCATCTGTCTCCTTGCCTTTTCTGGTCTTGTTCACTTCTACAGACTCTTATCTGCAGCAGAACTTTCCTTCTAAAGATAGTTCAGATAACACACATGACTACTTGGGGTTTTCAAATTTTTTCTTCTTCTTTTTTTAAAGTCTAAGGGCTGATTTTAGCAGATTTATATCCACCTGCAGTGCTAAAGTACAGAGGTGCTCAGTGCTTACCTTTGATTACCTGTGTTCCCCCAGCAATGCATGATGGCACTTTGCTGTAGGAGGCTAAGCTGTCCAGCAAAGATGTGAGCAGAACTGGGTGCCTCATCTCCAGGGGCAGTTTCCACATTAGAGTCCTTGCAGGAAGCACTCTGAACATAGCAGCTCTGTGAGGTGGGCAGAGTAATGGAAGAATTCTGGATTCTCATGGATTTTCTACCTTTAGTCAAGTCACTTAGCGACTTTGAGCTACAGTTGTAAAGAGAGGATGGTAAGGCCTGAACTACTTTCCCTGGCAGTTGTGTGTGTGTGGCTGTGTGTGGGGGGCTTGTGAGCACAAAAGAGTTTATACACTTGGGGCGCTGTCTCTTACAAATGCCACTGCTATTATTGCCATCAGTAGCATCTGTGAACAATAAAAACTAAAGAGAACTTAATCGCGTGCAGTCAGTTTGTAAGATGAAAGCCCCTTTAGAAGCAGCGGGAGTGTGATAGGCCCAAGGAGATTATTTATTAATAATTTAAACTACCTTGTTTTTCTTATGGTAACAACAATTCTTATAATAGCAGAAAATAACAGTCTAGCAAAAAGGAGAAAATAAAAACAACCATAATTCCACCCACCCAGGAGCACATGTTATTAATTTCTTCATATATTTTCTTCTAGAATCTTTCCCAAGCACATGTGGCATATACTTCATTTACAGCCTGTTTTTTCCCATTAATGTACTGCAAACACCTTTTTCACATTAATAAATGTACCTTCACAATGTGATTATTAATGGCTGCATATTATTCTACTGTGAGGATATTCTAATTTGTTAAACCAACTCTCATTGGCCTTTATGTTAATTCTCACTTTTTTCTGTTAGAAATGGGATGAAAGGAACATTCTCATAGCTAAATCTCTGTGCACATCCCTGTTTTTTTCCTCAGGTTAAATCACAGAAGCAGAATTATAGAGTCAAAAAATAGGCATATTTTTGAAAATTCTTTTTGCAAAGAATTGTCACTTGCCCTCTAGTAAGATTGTACGTTCAGTTTAATTGTGAAGGTCATTTCTGTCTAATAGTGGAGTGTGCAAAATAAATAAACTTTAAACTTTCAAATGGCATTAATCTCTGCTAGGCTGTAATAAGGATTTAGACAGAAATGTTTGTAATTCTATCTGGGGAATGCCGCTTAGTCAGAGAGCCATAGGAAAGCTGAGCCTTATTAATAAGTTTTAGATTATCTTCTTTATTGGCTCCTTTTAATATTTTAAAAATTGGGTTACAAATTATATAAAATATCATTTTATTTTAATTGATTTCAGTGGGGGCACTTAATGTTTGCACATACCTGAATCTTCTCAGATGTATGGAAAGATGACCTTTCTGAATTCTTTATGATTGGATGAGTTGGTGAATGGGCCTAGCCAGTGTGCTATGGGCAGAATGATATGGGTCACTTCTGAAATGAAAGACATAGTTACCACTCTGGGGTGTTATGGTTGGATGATAGAGTGCTACACTTACTGGGGCATCCTTTTCCTGGTGAGTTCAGTTGAGGGTTCCTGGTGGGAAGAGGCAGATTACTGGGGGTGTGACTAGAAGGGTAGCTCTCTATCCCCAGCTTCTCTCTCTCTTTTCTCTTTGCTTCTGGGCTGTCATGGTGTGAACAGCTTTCCCCAGCCCAGACCCTTTCCCAAGGCCATGTCTGCCTTGGAGCCAACTGATGAGGGACTGTGAGCTGAAATAAACGGCTCCTCCTTTAGGTTGTGAGTGCTGGGTACTGTGTATTGACTGGGGAGCTCCCGTGTTACAGATGCTTCATTGTAAAATGTGGTTGCTTATGTTATCTTGGATGTCTGAGCCTCTCTTGAAAGAGTTCCTTGGGGAATAACCTATACCTGTGGTAGACTTTGAGAAATAAATGTGTGCTAAGTCACTAACACTTTGAGCTTTTTTTTTTTTAAGATAATGAAGCATCATCTGATTTATCCTGACTAGTACAGTGACATAATTTGATTCCAGACTGAAGTTATTAGTGACTTAACAAATACTCTTCAGAGTATTCTATGCTGGGGACTGTGGAAAACAGAAACTTAATTTCTCTTTGCAGGCATATATGACTTCTATAATATGGTTCATCTCTATTGTTTGTTGATGATGTGTGGGTAGACACTGAATATTACAGATCAATAGAGTCTACACTGTGTAAAGGGACTTTGTCATGATGAAGTGGTTTGTGTGTTAAGAAGTATAAGGAGGGGCTGGGGATTTAGCTCAGTGGCATAAGCACCTGCCTAGCAAGCATGAGGTTGTGAGTTCAATTCCTGGTTAAAAAAGAAAAGAAAAGAAAAGAAAAGAAAAAGAAGTATAGTGAACATTGGTTATTGTATAAGGATGTTCTTCCCTTGCTTCCTTTAGAAAACTTGTCCTCTGTGTAGTCGTGGTAGGGTCACCAACTATAGTCCCTATTCCCCTTGGTATTAGAAAGCATAGAACTTCTGGAAGCTTCTGAGTTGAGGTTGGAGGTGGTAGCTTCCTCTTCTTCCCTGTGTTTTGAGGTATAAGGGATGAGTCCCAGAAGTGATGTCGCCAAGAAGCCTGAGGCAGCGGGGACTGCCCACACACTAAACCTGAGGTGAAATCTGCAGGGCCGAACAGTGACAGACTGATGCTGTGTGAGTTCCTAAATCATGATTCACCTGTGTTCCTTTCAGGTGTGTGAACTGTTGAACCCCTTTCTTCCTTTTTGCTTCACTAGCTTTAGTCTCCGCAGATCTGGGGAATGAACCCAGGGCCTGAGCTACATTCCAAGTCCTTCTGTTTTTGATTTTGAAATAGGGTTTCATAAGGTGGTAGATTGCCCAGGTTTATAGTCCTTCTACCTCACCCTCCCATAGTGCTGGGATTACAGACACATGGTACCACGAGCAGCTGTCAGCCAATTAGTTGACAAAAATCAATACTAACATGCTAATAACCACCAATCTAGAGTGGAAGCTTCACGCACAAACCTCATTTAATCCTTATAACAGTGCCACTACCTTGATGTAATTGTTAGTATCATCCCTACTTTGCAGAAGAGGAGGGTTACACTGGGCCAGGGTCACAGACTTAGAGGGGCAGGAGAGACTAAGACTCAGGCAGGCCTATGTCTCCACTCAGCATGGGCCTTAATGTTAAAGTTTATAGAGTGTTTTCTAAGCTTCGTTTCTCTAACTAAAATTATCTTCAGAAGATGACAAAATAATTTGTTCCTTCATTTACCGACATGAAGAAAATCCCTTCTGTTTTGTGGAGGTATCACACAAATCCTTTTTGTGATTAAAAACTTCCTTTTAAAGAACTTGAAACATTTGGCAATTTACTGTGATTCTAGAATCTTTGCTTAGAAGTGCCTGAGTCTGTGGAGGTGAGCCCTTGTGATGGTAAGTGTTTGATGAATGAATTACTGTCTTCAGGCTGGACAGAATGCCTGTGTTTTTTCCTGCCATGTTATCCCATTTTGCCATGTATTTTGTATTTTATTGCCTCCTATCCTTTTGAATCTCAGGCAGTTTAAAGAAATGCCTGGGTCCCAGTGAGCTGGCCCCAAGGCAAGGGCATGTGGCTTGCTGAGAGGGTTTTCAGACTTTTGCAGAGGATGGCCCTGGCTGGCTGAGCTGCAGAGGGGAGGCTGTAGGTGGCAGCCAGCTGCTCACTCAGGCGCTGGCAGCATGGGGGCTGAGGCAGCAAGTAGGGCTGTCATTATGCTAATGGCTTTCTTGAAGCCAGAGCCAGTGACCCTCAGGGAAAGCAAGAACTCTTAAAGGTCCATTTGAAGTCTTTGCGCCTTCAGTTTTGAAGGCTCACGATGTCTTTCCTTGGCATCTCCTAATTGATTTTATTTTTCACTTGCATAGAGAGCATTCCTCTATTAAAGTCCAGTGACCTTGTCGACCTAACCCAAGTTTAAGGAAAGGCAGCGTATTGGGGGTGGCAGTTGAGTTTAGAGGTTTTAGAACAGAGATTCTGGAGTCAGACTGCCTGGCTTCAAATCCCAGCCTTTGGCTCTTATGGTTGTGTGGGTCATACTGATGACTTCACCTCTGTGTTTCCTTTTCTTTAGCTTTAAAGTAGAACTGACCATAATGCCTCGCCTCAGAGGGCTTTAAAAGTATGAAATAAATTGGCATATGTGTGACAGACCGCTCTGGGTACTTCCCACACCCTGATCAATGCTAAGGGACCAAGCTTTGGGGAGGGCTGATGTTTGCATGTGAAGTGGAGGAGTCCAGAGTGAGTCTTGATCCAGCGGTTAGCAGCTGGGTGACCTCAGACAAGGTGCTTGCTGTTTCTGCCTTTCCATGATACATGATTGCCCGAGGAAGTACTATGTGTAAAGTCAGGCACAGCGGAGGTGTTTAGTAAATGGGCTTTTTTTTCCCCCTCTGTGGGTCTCAGGCTTCCCATCTGTAAAGAGAAAATGGTTGAGATCTTTTCTGTCATTAACTATGCAAGAATTTGGGTCTGGTATCAGAAGTGCTGGTTTAAAAGCGGTCCTTCACAAGGACCAGCCAGCAGCAGAGCAAAAGCCCCAGGGCTTGCAGGGCTCCCTCAGGGGTCCCAAGAGAGTACCACCTGCTGTCCAGGGTCCTGAGAGAGTGGATGCAGAAGGAAGTATAGACAGGGCAGTGATCAGGGATTTCAGCTTCACTGTGATGTAACAGATTCATGATGAGATGTAATTTGCTTATCTTGCTACCAGGATGCTCTGAACTGCTTGTGGTATGGGCACGACTGTCTGTCCCATCTGGTGGTACAAGCTGCTTGATGGGGGCAGTCATCCTTGTATCATCAGTGGTGTGAGCCGGTAGGAATGTGTTAACTGTGGAGTTTTGCTGCCGTTGGCTTACCCAACTGGAAATTGGGGAACCCATTTTGAGGAGCCAAACAAGGGCAAGTGGTTAGGAAGCTATGATGGAGCACTGAGGCAGAGGGCTCTTAATTCAGGAGAAAGTCAGGGTTTGGGATGGAGAAGCAGCTCAAGCAAACTTCATCATCTCACAGTAGAGGCCAGATTTACCCAGTGGGTCAGGAACATCTAAAATCTTGAAGTAATTGAGCAGGTGAGCCAACCTGGGAGATGAAAGCATTAAAATATTTATGATAGTGAAAGCAGGTTATTTTGTGCCAAATAATGCTCAGTATTTTATCTGTATCATTTCATCAGATTTTTTCAAGCAATCTTAAGAGATAACTATTATTACTAGCTCCATTTTACAGATGAAGAAACTGAAACCTAGAGAGGATAAGAAGCTGTCTTAGTTACTTTCTCATTGTTGGGACAAAATACCTGACATCTAGGGCTGGGGATTTAGCTCAGTAGCATAAGTGCCTGCCTGGCAAGTGCGAGGTCATGAGTACAATCTGCAGTGCAAAAAACCAAAAAAACAACAAAACAAAAAACAAAACAAAAACCTGACATCCACAATTGAAAGAAAGGTTTATTTTAGCTCAGAGTTTGTAGAGGTTTCAGTATATAGCCAGCTGGTTTCAAGGCAGCATGACATGGCAGAGGAGGAACAGTCCATGGCAAGGCCACAGCAAGCAGTGAGACTCCCTTCTTTCTTCCTTTTCTACTCCATCCAGGGTACAAGCCTGTTGCTTGGTGTCACTCATACACACAGTGGTCTTCCTCTTTAGTAAGCCCATCATCCACACCCAGAGCTATTCTAAACCAATCAGTGCACTAATCTAGGATCACATACTCATGTTCCAATCACTCCTAAAAGCCCCAACTCTGAGTGCCTGAGACTTTGAGGAAACATCTAGATACATACCCTAACAGAAGCTTACCCATAGTCATTCAATTTGAAGCCTATGAAATAGGAGCTGGGATTCTTTTTGGTTGTTGTTGGATTTCTGGGTTTTATTTTAGTTGGTTTTATATCGAAAACCTAAAATCACTGTTGCTGCTCATAGTGGCATTAATATGCAAATAAATTAATTTGCAAATAAAATTATTACACACATATATGGCATACAGTATGGTATCTTGAAATATTGTATACATCACGGAATGGCTAAATTGAGCTACTTAACATAAGCATTATTCATATACTCTCCCCTACCATGATACTAGGGATTGACCCTAGAGCCTTTGCACTGAGCTACATTCTCAGTCCTTTTTGATATTACTATAGTTTGAGACAGGTTCTTGCTAAGTCACTGAGTTGACCAGGTTGGTTTCAAATCTGTGACCCTCTTGCCTCAGCTTCTCAGAGTGCCGGGAGTATAGGTATGTGCTCCATGCTTGGCTACACACATAATTTTGTGGTAGGAATACTTAACATCCGTTTCCTTAGCAATTTTCAAATATGAGATATATTGTTATTAACTGTAGTCACCTTGTTGTATGGTAGGTCTTTTGTACTCATTTCTTCTGTTTCACTCAACTTTTGTATCCTATGACCAAGATTGCCTCAGTCCTGTCTTGGTCTCCTCCATTCTACTTTCTGCTTCCATGAATACAGTATTTGTTTATTTTAATACATTGAGACAGGGTCTTGCTATATAGTTCAGGCTGGTTCTTGAACTCACAGCGATCCTCTTGCCTCAGTCTCCTGAGTGCTGGGATTATGGGTAGAGCTGGAGTTTTTAGAGTATGAACTGGGATTGCAACCTAGGCAGTCCGATTGGGCAGTGTGCACTCTTCATTGTGCTTTGCCCTCAGAGGGAGCTGGAAGCAGGGTTTCTTCTTACCACACATAGCCTGCTTAACAGTTTGTGCTGTGGATCATGGGCTTGTTCCCAGCCGGAAGGCCTTGCATTTGAGGATGTGGTAACAATATTTGCAGACTTACAACAGATGTACCTGTTCTCCCAGCCCTTTCCAAGTGCCCAGGTTTTACTTACTGGTGTATGAGGGAGACAGTTGTGGAATGGATGCTGGCTGGGCCAAGCCATGCTCTAAAGTCCACAGTAGCTGCTGTGAGAGCAGGTGTCAGGATGGAGAGGCCTCAGAGCTCAGATGTGTGGTGAGCAGTGCTGGATGCTCATGCAGAGGTGCTGCTGGCTCTCTGGGGCCCAGTGTTTCCTGCAACCTCCTGAAGCCTCTTCCCCTTTGTTCTTGTGCCAGAAGAAACACTGGCAGAATCCTGTTACATGGAAGGTGATTTGTCAAGCTGAGCCGGTGAGTTTGTGGGTAGAGGTAGGAGACGGTAAGCCAGAGAGTGCAGGTGTTTTCCTGTGTTGTTGAAGAGGGAGGAGCCTGGAGTTTTGGGAAGGGTGTCCGGGAAGACACCGGGGTCTGTGGTCCTGGGCCAGCTCCAGGGTGTTTGTGCCCCACCTGGGAAGATGAATGACAAGAATGTCTAATGGGGACATGAGGGGAATGGTGTAGAGTCTGCCTGCTTCTTTTTTTTTCATTGTTGTATTTTTTTCCTATGAATGCCTGCTTTTTTTTTTTCACTGTTGTATTTTTTTCCTATGAAATCAGCAAATTCTATGTGGCCCACTGTGTGAGAATGAATCTAGTCCTCTTCCTCTCAAAAATGTCCATGTCCCCAGGAATCTGTGAATCTGTTACTTTATATGGACTAAGGGACTTCGTAGATGTGACTTGGTGAAGGCACTTGAGTCTAGTATAAGTTGGGAGCATATATAGATAGTCTGGTTCCACTCTGGGAAATCAAGGGATCCATGCAAGAAGAGAAGGAGATGAGCACATGGAGACAGCATCGCCATGAGTGGGGCCAGGTGAAAGAATGTGGGCAGCCTCTGTAGCTGAGAAAAGCAAGGGAATGGATGGTCCCAGCATGTCCAGCAGGAATACTGTCTTGCTGCCACAGTGATTTTAGCCCAAGGAGACCTGCTTTGGGACTTGTGACCTCAGGACTGCAAGATAATAAATGGTTGTTGTTTCAAGCCAGTGCATTTGTGCTAATTTGTTACAGTAGCAAAAAGAATGCACTCACTCTTGCACGGAAATAGGCTGAGTGGCTCCCCTGGGCAGCACGTGGGCTGCATGTGCTAAGTGAAGGAGGACCTGGCAGGCAGAGGGCTGCAGCTGCTCAAGAACTTTTAGGAGACAAAAACTCTTCTTTTCCACCTGACCCTTGGATCCCCAATCCCATGTCCTCTCACTACCTCTATGGCCATCACCTGGATCCATGGTGACAGCATCTCTTATCTTAGATTAAAATAACTGCAACTGACTAGTCTGTCTCTTCTCCCTTCAGATCTACCCCTGCCCTCCCACCGATGCTGCTTGTGACCTTGCTCAGGTCAGACATATCACTCCCTCCCCATAGTACTCCAAAACTACATCTGGAACCATGACCTGTGAGGCCAGGCCAGGCAAGGTCTGGCTCCCAACTGCCTCTCTGACCCTGTTTCTCTCCTATTCCCTGAATCTATTGCACTTTCCTAAAACCTGTTGGAGAGACCTTGCCCTTGCATTTATTCTCAGCCTGTATGCTTGCTTTAGTCAACTTTTCTTTTTTGCTGAAACAAAAATACCTGACATCCACAACTTAAAGGAGGAGAGGTTTATGTTGTCTCGTGGGTGCAGTCCCTGGTCAGCTGGCTCCAAGGTAGAAACCTGGTAGTGAGCCTGCTGTGGAGAAAGGCCACTCACTTCATGGTGACCAGGAAGCAGAGAGTGCAGGGAGGAGCCAGGCAAGGAGATGCCCCTCTTCCAGGTCATGCCCCAGTGACCAATCTCTAACCAGGCCTCACCTCATAACAGCACACTCAGCTGATACACTCACTGTTGGATGAACATGCGGGTGAAGGTAGCACCCCTATGAGCCCCTCACCTTCCAAGGGCCTTTTATCTGTATGCATGAGAATTTTGAGGGATGTTTTGGATCTAATCCACAACAGTACTCTTGTCTTGACATCCTTGTAACTTTGTGAATTTAAGTTCTCAAAGTCACTTTCTCAGACAGGTCATGCTAACATTCTATCTCCCTCCCCTAATATTTAATTCCTGTTTATTTTTTCTCCTTTGCACTCATTCTTCTCTAGTGTCTGATCAATTCGATTTATTTATCATCTTTATCATTTGTCTCCTTAAGCCCTGTGAGAGCAGGAATTTGCTCATTCTGTGTGCCATCCTTACTGTATATGCTCAGTGAATATTTGTGGGTTATTTCATACATCAAATGAATGAAAAGAATTGACAGCTCTGCGGGGAGGGTTTGGTTCTCCTTTGGTCATGGAATTGGAGAGCTTGGGGATGGGGCTCCCCTGAAACAGCTGCCTGGCTATGTACTGGGTTGGTGGCTGTGACACTCCTGCCATCAAGCAGTCAGGGGGGACCTGGGCCCTGAAGATGGGACTCGGCTCTGGAATGGGGGTGTCCTGGGTGAATGAGGAGAGCTGCTCAGTGGCCAAAGAATGATCCAGGCAGTGAACCTTCACCGTTTTGGTGAAAGAGGTTGGGAGATTCTGGAGGTTTTCACCCCATCAGGAAACAGACTCATAGCTTCAAGAGCCCCAACACTTCATTTTCTGGGGGAAGAAACTGAAGCCCAGGGACCTACCCAAGTGCTCTGTGATCTCCCCTTTTACCAGTAGTGGTATCTTGAGTCACAAATTTGGGGAGAAGTGACATACTTGACTTTTCTCATCTAAAACAAAGATGACATTAGTAGTGGGTGATTCTGTAATACTCTTAACATAGGCCAGTTGTTAGCCACCAATTGAATGGCAGTAATTACCAGAAGGAAATTTTTATAAACCAGACTCCTCTGTTATAGTTACTTCTCTCCATGTTGAAATGCTAAGGGTAATGTGTGACCTTTAGGACTCAGGTCCATTTACTTCAAGTTAATTAGCTGCCCATGTGTGAGAGCACTGCTTTCTTTTCCCAAGCTGTACCCAAATTCCAGGGTGCATAGCCTCCAACATCTTACTCAGCCTTTCTCCTCAGCACCCAAGAGCAGTTGGGGTTTACCATTTCATCTGTGGTGTGGTCTCTGCAATTCTCCATCAAGTCTCTCCCTGTCCACAATGACTCTGACAGGCAGCTTTGCCTCTTACAGCCTGCAAACTGGTGACCTTTAGACTGAATGTGCCTTAATGAAAGAACAGACCACAGTGTAAAAACAAAGGTGCTTAGGTGAAGCATGCATTCAGAACACCCCTGCCCCCAGCTCCTTATAAGCCTTATATTCACCCAGTTTACTTATTTAATTCTTCAACCAGCCTCCCATGGACTTTGGATGTTCTAAGTATGCCTGAGTCCAATCTCATGGCTCACTAATGAGAAAAACCTGATCTGATGCCTGACCTCTGCTGGATTGGGTACCTTGGGCAAATAAGTTATATAGCCTTTCTTTTTATTTATTTATATAAAACTTCTTTTTTGGTACCAGGAATTGAACTCATGACTTTGCGCTTACTAAATCCCTGGCCTTGTGTAGCCTTTCTGAGCTTCACTGCGTCCGTCCAAAGACTAACTTGTGGCATGTCTTCAGAAACATTGTTTACCATCTGAAGAGCACCCTGCATTTGAAAAGTGGAAGTCTTGTTTTTTTTTTTGCAGTACCAGGGATCTAACTAATGACCTCAGTGCTTGCCAGGCAGGTGCTTATGCCACTGAGTTAAATCTCCGGCCCTAGTCCTGTGGTTTAATAGCTCCTATTTTTTTTTTTTTGGGGTCATACTGGATCTTTTGGGCTGAGCTACATTCCTAGACCTTATATTTTTTCATTTTAATTTTCATTTTGAATCAGGATCTTGCTAAATTGTTAAATTGCTCAGCCTGGTTATGGCTTCAACTTGAGCTAGATAGGGCTTAAACTTGAGATCCTCCTGCCTCAACCTCCTAGAGTGCTGATATTACAGATGTGTGCTGCCATGCCTGGTTCATTACTTTTCTGATGCCAACATTTTATGAATCCTTCTGGCCAGACTTCTCTACAGTCCTCTGGTATTATAAGATTATAGTACAAATGCTAGCACAGAGGGAAAAAGTGAGCTACAGAGAGATTCAGTATTTGTAAAATCATACAGTCTAAAATCCAGATTTAATAGCTCTCAGTCTAGTGTTCCTTCTTACAAATATTTTCTGAGCCCATATGTACTGGTCACTTTCATACTGCTGAGACAAAATACCCACATCCTAAGAAGGAGAGGATTATTTTGGCTCATGATTTAAGGGGCCAGTCCATGTTGATGACTCCAAGACAAAATTGGCACAGTGGAAGGGCCTAGCAGAGGAATCTGCTCAACTCATGGCAGCCAGGAAGCTGAAAGAAAGGGCAGGGACTGGGATAAGGATTTTCCCTTCCAGGTCACACTGAGTGACCCACTCCCCCCATCCAGGCCCAGTCTCCTAACAGCATATCCAACTATGAACTCATCAGTAGAGTAATCTGCTGATGAATATATCACTCTCATGACCCAGTCACCTTCCAAAAGCCCTACCTCTGAACATGTTAGACTTTTGGGGGACATTTTAGGTCCATACTATAACATGTTATTGTTCCCAATTTACACATGGGATTACTGATATTTAGATGATAAGATGGGATTAATTTCATAGAAACTGGATATGATACAAAATTTGCCAAAGATGGGGCCTTAAAAGTTGGGGACAACATATTTTATTATCTATGAAATGGGAGATTTACATAAGATTGCTCTAAAGTCCTAAGAATCTTTATCTGTCTCTCAGACTTACCTCTGTTACTGTCCAAAGAGCAGAGTTAAACTTGACAGAGTTTGTCTCTCAGGGCTCCTGTCCTTAGTGCTTTCTTTTTCTTTGGTGAGGAGGAGGTACTGGGAATCAAACTCAGGACCTCAGGCTTTCCAGACAGGCTCTGCACCACTGAGTTAAACCCCACTAAATTCCTGGCCCCTTTTCTACTTTCTTGAAGATAATGTGTGAAAATTACTTTTACCAATGGATAGGGACATTTGTAATAAAAACTCCTTGGGTGCCCTAATTCCACTTTAGAAAGAATGAACATATTGTTTTAATTAATCATACGAAAGCAAAATTAGCATGATTGTATGATAGGTGTTGTAAATCATCTCGATCCACATCATTGAGCAAAGACCATTTAGTTACTCTGGAGTTGTTAAAGATTTTATCTACCCAAGTGAAAATTCAATTAGTACTAGCTTCAGCTTATATAAAACTAAGAATTTTCAACTGTGGGGAAAATATTCTTTGTGTGTGTGAATATCACCTTGTGCCATTTTGATAAATTACTGTAATTAACTGTATCCTACGCAAGCTAAACAAAATTTGCTGAACTGTTGTCGTATAGAGGGAGTATCATCTCTTCTCTTGTGGGGGAGATTGCTCTAATCTACGTGATACTGCTTGACTATCACGCTTTTCGTGCTGAGGTCTGAAAATACCTACAGAATTCTAGCTAGCACTAGAGAGAAGTGCTTGGTTTTCATCACACTCCAGGACCTTTTCCCTTCCAGCTATAGAAACGTCAGCTGTGGGGTTCACTATGATTCAATTAAATCTGCTGCATTTAATTAGCTAGCTGGAGAAACACTGCAAGCAGCACCAAGGCTGGCACCCTAATAACTGAGCCAAAGGGCTGAGTTATTTCAGGAAGGGCTAAGGATGATGGAAGGGGTAAGGAGACGCTCCATGCTCTCGGGCGCAAACTTTGTTCTGCCCACTTTCCTTTCCTGTGTATCTGGCTCTGCCCTACTTTGCTTCTACCACCCAAACTTATCTGTACCTCAAGGTCAACTCTTCCTAAGAATTGTGCACATCTTTTTCTTGTACATTTGCTGGGCTGCCTCATGCCCTCCCCTGGTCTGTCGATGTATCCCTTCGTGTCTCTTTATGAATTCTCTACCCTTTTCTCCTTTTCCCTTCTCCACGGGGTCAATGAGAGAACAGCATGGACTCTGGCAAGATTCCCACTGGAATGGTCCAGTTTTATCCTGAACTTCATCATATCAACTGTCCGACTCTGGCTCTGTGGGTAAAGCTTTTGGAACAAGGTCACTCAGAATTACAACTTACCTTAAAATGTTGTGATCATTTTGGAAGGATTTTTCAATTATTTTTAAAGCAGCATTATCACTACTATTCTTAGCTAACCTTGAATTCATGCTATATGTCAAGCTTGATACAAAGAGCTATATAGGTATTATTTTCTATAATCCTAGCCTGAACACTCCGAGATGAGTGTTATTTTCCCTGATTTACAGAAAAGAAAACGGAGGCTCTTGAGGTACATATAAGCATGCTTCTGGTCAGTAGAACAATTAGAGCCAATATTTGGGAGTGCCAGTGAATGTGCGTCCAGAGGAGACTGGCGTACAGGAGCAGTGGACTGAGTGGGGAAGCTCCAACTTCTGTGCTGGCAAGCGCCATCCAGTTGATTAGAGGCCCAGATGGAACAAGAGACAGATGTGTTAGTCAGCTTTGCATTGCTGTGACACAGTACCCAAGATTATCAGCTTACTAAGGGAAAAGTTTATTTCAACTCATAGTCTTGGAGGTTTCAACCCCTGGCTGCCTGGCCTTGTTGTTTTGGGCTTGCAAAGCATGGGACATCATGGCAGGAGCTCATCATGGTCAGAGAGGCTGATTTACCTCATTGCCCTTGGGAATCTAAAAGAGGGAAGTGTCAGAGTCTCCCTATCCCCTTCAAGGCTGCTATTGACGTACCCCCACCTTCTGGGATTGTTTGCTTCTAGTTGGCCAACTGACACCTTTTAAAGGTTTTACACCTCCCTGTAATACTGTGGGTTGGGGACCAAGCCTTTAGCATATGGACCTTTGCAGGGTACTTACCTGCAAACATAACCATGCAGAAAAGAACTTCCTTCTCTCTCCTGAGCTACCTTTCAACATCTATACTCCATGCTTTTCAGATTCTGGGCTCTAGGACCTAAACCTGTGGCCTCCCAGTTTCTCAAAGTTTTGGTCTTGAATGGAGGATTACAACATCAGCTTCTTTGGTGCTGAGGCTTTTAGTTTTGGATTGAGCCGTGCTAATGACACCTGAGCATCTCCAGCTGGAAGATGACCCATGGTGGGGCTTCTTCCAGTCCCTCTCTCTCCCCTCTCTTCTCCAGCATAGTTTGACGTCTTTTATCAGCAGTCCAACGGTGAGCCTGGTTTAGTGATGAAAAACACACCATTACAATCCCGTAATTATTGAGCTAACAGCATAAGGAGCAGAAATAAAAATGTGAGAAAAACAAAATGAAACGAAATGATACAAAACAAAACAAAACAAAGCACCCACAGTTTTAGCACTCTAGCAGATCATTTGAGGGTTTCCAGAGTTCTTTGCTTTTAGTTTCTGACCACCTGGCACTGTATTTTTTAAATATATTTTTTTCTATATTCAAGTACAATATTTTTTTATTATTTAAAGAGAAACAAAAGCATGTAAAGGGTAGAGGTAATACAAAATTTCAAAAAAAAAGATAAACAATAAGAGATCACTAGTTGATAAATTACATATTGTCCTCTTAGAAATAGTTGTTCAAGTTACAAAATTAAAGCATACAAAGTAGATATTCAAACAGTGAGAGTGTAAACAGCTATGCATGCATGAATCTCTACATGTATTTCTATCCTTTCTGTATTAGAGGGAAAAACAAAACTTAGCAAGACAAAACAAAACAAATTCCTATAAAAACGTGAAACCAAAAAGTCGTATAAAACCACACTACAAGGTGATCGACAGTGATTACTGTGTTGTTTCTTATTATCTTCAATAGAATTGTCTATATCATCAGGCATAATTGAATATAGCAGTGTAATTGAATATAGTAGTACATAACAATATTAGTAAAAATAAAACATTGTAGACAGTATAAAACTTCAAAGGCAGGTAATAATCAAACCAGAGTGGATATTCTAGTGGATCTTGTGATCTTAAGTGCAGTTGCATATACTCTCAGACTTGATACTATCAATCATAACAGCTTTGAATAAAATCTATCAATACAAAACCACGATCCAACAAACCAGATTCGATTACAATCAGTCATGGTAAAACAGTGTAGGTTTTACAGAACTTTAGATTAAGTTAATAGGATATTAAGGATGATTACCGTACTATATCCTGTTATATTCTGGATTGCTGTCTGTGGCACTGTATTTTTAAATAGTTGTAGTCCAAGTGTAAGTAGTGTTTTCTGACCTCGTAATGTATCCTAAGTGTTTCTTGGGCTCACAGTCTTCTCTGTGATATATCTCTATCTCTATCTCTATCTCTATCTCTATCTCTATTTTTGAGATGTTTCATATATAGTGCCTTGAACTCACAATGTAGTCCAGGCTGGGCTCCTGCTTGTGGTGATCTTCCTTCCTCAGCCATGCAAGTGGTGAGATTACAGGCATGTGCCACCACGCCCAGCCTCTGTAATAATTTTGAGTATTTTATTAAGTTTGTGTACTCCAAATGCCTTAGTCTTCACCTTTTTTGGGGAGTCTTGGTCTTGTTTTCAGTTGTCTGCTGTCATAAATCAAGAAATATTTATTGCATCACCATCCTGGGCTGCCTCTCCTGTGTTGGGCCATAGAGACACTGGGGTGGTGTTGGTGGCTGTCTCTTGATTGGCCAGGCAGTTGGACAGCTGAACCCAAAAAAAGGGAAGATATGATAAGAGCTGAACATAAATCACCAATAAGATGGCTGGAATGATTGGTGGGATACTCATATCAGATAGGATGCACAGGAGAAGAGAGGCCACTTTGAGAAAGTACCTTCCTCCACCTAGTCTGCTAGGACAAAATGCCTTAGACTGGGAAACTTACAAACAGGAGAAGTTTCTTGTTTACAGTTCTGGAGTCTGCAGGCACCTGCAGCTTTATAGACTCCCTGCTTTAAGGGGGAGACTGTTAGCTCCTCTTGTGGCAGAGAGGGATGAGGGCGTTCACTTTGGGCTCTTTTATCATTGTTCTTGACCCCTCCCCATGGAGGTGGAGCCTCCATGGATTAATTCTGTACCAAGGTCTCACCTCTTAACACTCTCATACTGGGTTTTGGGTTCTAAGGTATGAATTTTGGGGTATAAAAACATTGAGACCATTGCAGAAGACAGTATTTAAACTGAGAGCTAAGGGGAAAGAAGCATCTACATGTGGTGGATGTTGGAGGAGAAAGGTCCTGGAGGAAGAAAAAAGTCTTGGGGTAGGAAGCATCTCATGTGTTTAGGAAAGAGTAAAACACATGTGGGAAAGTGGCCAGCGGCCAGTGTTACAAGTCGTTGGAAGTGATGATACACAGCTTTTGTCATTAAATTATAATGAAGTCTTTCATGTTAGAATAATGCTTGGATGCCTTCAGCGTGTGTTGATGACTTCATGTTGTCAGGATGCTAACTCCTTTAGTTATTATCTCTAATTTCTAGGTGAGAAAATGGAGGTCTCTAGAAGAGACCTCTTTCTCTAGAGATTAAACAGCATCTTAGAATTTCCACTACGCATCAACCTCTGCCTAAGGAATGGAGGCCAAAGTCTTCACTATCTTTTCTCTCTCTGCCATTTTGCAGTCCATTTCCCCAAGTGAAACTTCGGGTGCTTTATCCATGTCTGTCCAGCAAGTTTATATTTATACACTACTTTGTGTCCTCCTTCAGCTGAGTTAAGGAGATTTGCAGAGGGAGCAGGAGAGAAAAATGAGCTAAAGGAACCTAGTTTCATTAAAACTATAGCATTATTACAGCCGTTGTTCCTGAAAACAGCCTGCTGAGGGGCAGTAGCAAGTGAGGAAACCCATAGGATTTGTAATGTGCTAATGGAATGCAATGCAGCCCTGAGGGGAAGAGACAAGGAAAGCCTGAGGGAAGTGGGACAAGAGGAAAGGGCGCGGAGTGACAAGAGAAAGCTTCTTGGTCTGTTCCGACAGAACAAAACAAACTTAACATTTTATTGCAGAATTTCAAGGACTGCCTTGTAGTCTTGCGTGGAAAAGGACTGTAGAGTGTGCTTTATTTTGAGGTATCTGAAACCTCTGGATACTTCCAAGCCTCTGCCCCTGTGGTGCAGCCCTGGGGTAGCTGCGGACCGCTGAGGGGGATTTAGTGCATCAGCCATTTAATTGGCCAACAAATATTAATTGAGCACAATTATTTATTGAGCACTTGCCTAGCCTTGGGCTAGGTGCTGGGTGTGGTGAGATGACTGAGGTTAGCCAGGCTTCTGGCCTGTGGCACCTGCATCCAGTGGGGATTGGAGATAGTAAGCCAGTGAAAGCTCCTGTGAGGTGATTGTGACATTGCGAAGGACAGGGGAGCTATTAGGGGGAATGAGGGGGCTGCGGGAGGGAAATTTGATTTAAATTAGAGGCTTCTGAAAGGCGTCTAAGGAGATGACATTGAACCTGAAGCCTCACATGCTCTTGTTACTTCTCTCATTCCCTTTGTTACTACCCTGCCTCTGGCTCGTCTCTCCAGCCATACTGGTCTCCTTGCTGTTCTGTGAACTTTCCAGGGTTGCTTCTGCCGCAGGAACTTTGCTCTAGCCATTCTCTCAGCATGAAGTGTTTAAACCCCTGGCCTCGGATATTCTTTCACTAATCTCCTTCCATTCCCTTAAATATTGGCTCAAATGTCAAATTCTAGATGAGGCACAGCAGGACCATGTCCACCCTACTTAAAATGGTAGCTGGTCTATGATGACCCAGCCTTCCTTTCTTTGCTATATTGCCTCCACCCCCACCATGGCCTTATCATCTAACACATTGTTTCACTCATTCCTAATAGTGTTTATCTTTGGCTAAAATTGAACTTTTATAAGACCAGGTTTTTTTTTTTAATCACTGCTACATTCTAAACAAGCTGAACAATGTTTGTCATGAGCGAGGCATAGTTGTTGAGACTAAAGCCTGTAAGGAGTCAGGAAGAGTGTTTAAGGCAGAGAGATTTGTACTCATACTGGTCCAGGGGTAAGAACAAACTTGGGATGCTCATGAAAGAGGAAGCATGGGTGGCCGAGAGGTGAGAGAGGCAGGAACCAGAACTCTGGACATCTCTGATTCTTAGGATTTTCCCCTTCCACTGGAAATACCTGGCACTGTTCGTATCCTTGAAAACATTACTCCCATTCTTAGTTCTGTGTCTTGGAGAACGACCAAGAAATCATCTCTAACTTATGGTGGCCTGTGAGATATTTGGAATCAGAGATCATAAACACTCTCTACCTTGTAATTTTCTCTAGGCTGATGGTTCTAGTTTCTTTGACAAAGAAGTCTTTTAAAAAAATCCTTAATAAATTCAAGTTTATTTCTTGTGCACCTAAAGTTTAATTGAGTTATTTGAAGACAACAATTCAGAAAGCATATTCCTTCCATGTTGTCCCTCTGCTGTTCACAGCATATGGTCACCATAGAAGGGGAAAGAACATAACTAATCACACGTGGGAGGCTTCCTAGGGCTAAGCCTGCAAGTGCCTGCTCATGTGTACGTGTTACTTCCACCATGGCCACAATGACTGCAAGGACAACTGGCAAATCTGATCTAGCTGGGTTTGCAGGAAGAAAGAGAAATAGGACCTGTGACCCATGAGGAATATCTGTCTGATGTGTTTGTTAGTTCAGTCTCATCCTTCCTGACTTGTATTCCTTTCCTGCAAAGATAGGGATTACATCTTCCCACCATGCTTCTTTCCTTACACAAGGAGTGTGCGTGTGTGTGTACACTGGGGATTGCACTTGTTAGGCAAGTGTTCTACCACTGAGCTACACTTCCATCCCTTCCACAATCATTCATTGATCAGGGTTCCTCTAAAGATGTTATTTCCAGCACTGAGTGGCACACGAACTGACAGGCAAGGCTGTTTGAATTTAGGCACCCTAAGATCCAAGGGGAGGAACAGTAGCTTATCTCCATTCCTTCTGTCTTCAGCTGGCTAAGAAGGTTTCTTGGAAGCTCCCTCAGGGAGGCACCTGTCTCTTTTTAGCCATGTCTGCATCATTCCAACTAACCCAGGGGTGATGTGTTGCGGTACTTGGCGGCTGAGCTCGAGTATCTATCTGATGGACCTGGTTGAGTCCTGCCTCCTTCTCTTGCAAGCTATGTAGCTTTGAGCAAATGCCTTAAGCCATAATTTATCCCTCTGTAAAATAGAGATGATAATGACAACAGTACCAGTACAGGATTTCTGTGAAGAGTCAATGAGATAACAGACTTAGAATCTTAACATGAAATGTGCTCACTTTCCCTCTAGCAGTTACACTCAATGTCCTTTAAGAAGTTCTTGTTTCCTTCCTCTATACATCTTCTAGAATTTCTACCACTCATGCTATCCTGCTTATCTTTCCATCAGTCCAGCCCTGCTTGGGTTACCTGCTGGACTTCCTGTCTTCTTAAAGTATAGCAACTCAGTTACCACATCTAATCCTTCTTGAAAAATAATCAAGAATAGAAGGTCAGGGACATTCATAGTGCAGACTTGGCCTGAATGACTTTCTTCCTTGCAAATCCAAGATTCCCTTTACTTTTCCAAAGGAGAAATCACTGCAGACAATTTTATACTCTTTTTTTTTCAGATTCTTTTTATTTTAAAAAACAAAACAGAAAAAAGGATAGAAATAATATAGAATTTAAAAACAAATCAACGCTAGTTAATAAACTACATATTGTTAGAAGTAGTTGTTCAGGTTATAAGATCTAGGCATAAAAATGATCAAACAGTAAAATGACAGCACCAACTGTTCTTTTTGTTGAACTAACAGAGATGATAGTTATATATCTTGCACACATATATGTACATAGTATATGTGTATACCTACAGATGTATAATCTTTTCCTTTCTTCCCTTTCTTCTTTCCCCTATCCCAGTTGTTTTTTTCTTTTGAGCACTCTCTTTCCCTTTCATTATTACAATATCTGTTGTACATTTTGGGTCTTATTACTTTTTCAATTTTTTATTATAAAAAGGATAATCTTGAGGCTTTTATAGGTAAATGGAGGCAACTTGAGACTCACATTTGTAAATATCGTATTGTCTCCCTAGTGTAAAAAATAAACAATTTTATACTTTTAACAGGGCTATGGGACGTATTTGGTAAGCCGCTTTCTGTTTTCCAAAACTAATTAGAGATGGATAAATATAAATGGTTATGGAAGCCAACAATAAAACACTGTATCCTCATGGGCTATCCCGTGATTTTCTCTTTCCTGTGAAGGACCATGACTCATACACGTCAGGCTCTGGCACAGCAGTGTGGTGAAGTGGGTGATGCCTGCTCATGCATGTCCAACCCTTACCTCTGTGATCAATCATCTTAGCCCAGTGAGAGTATTTACTCCACAGAAATTGGCAAATGGCATGTAAGCTGATGATTAGACTGTTTACCAACATCTCACTGCTCTGTCAGTTGAACAAAGACCGGGTCCAGCCATTCTTGAGGTACACATAGACACAGACACAGACACAGACACAGACACAGACAGACAGACAGACAGACACACACACGCATGCTCACATACACAAACACATGCATCAGGGATTGTTTTGGTGAATAAAGTGTCTCTAGGGGTAACTTTTTTTCCTCTCCTCAAGGCAATTATGAGTGTCTGAACATTTTGCTTTGGGCAAAGAGACTGGGAAGAAGAACCTAGAATGGTAGTTTCCACAGCAACCCAGGTAGGCTGCAGGCCTGGGGAGGCATTTTTAAAGCAGCCCTTGTCAAACTAATGTGCAGGTGAGTCAGTTGGGCATCCTGTTACAGTGCAGATTCTGATCCATGGGTCTGCAATTCTTCATTTCTAATAAGCTCCCTGTGGTGCTGATGCAGGGGGACACCAATCTGTGAGCAAGAAAAGTGTGAAGGACTGTATGAGAGCAGGTAGAGGGGTCTCACTGCATGTTAAACCCATTGAGGCCCAGGACCAGCCCTCTCCTTGCTCTGGTTTCAGACTTGCCAGGTTAGGGCAAGAAAGGGTATTCAAGCTGCAAAAGTGGTAAGATTAGGTGGAGCTGGATTCAAAGCTCATCATTTCTGTCAAGCAGTGTGACTTTGGTGAATTGCAGACTTCCCTTGAGTCTCGTGTCCCTCACTGAGAAGTGGGACCATCACACCCTACAGGATCCCGAAGGCTCAGAGAGGAAGCACACTGCTCCACAAACTTTGGATATGTCTCAAGCCTGAAACCAAGCATCCTTCTTTAGGTAACAAACCAGTTGTTTATCCCAAACCACTGTCTTAGATACTATGAAAATTGCAGATCAATTTCAAAAATTTTAAGATATGTTTAAAAATGCAGAAAAAAAATAAAAACACCTGTGTTTCCCCTGCCCAGTGATTATATAGTTAACATTTTCATGTATTTCCTACCAGACTTCTACACCTATTTTATTTTAAAACAAATACAGAATTTATAGTCAGTGTATTGTTTTGTTATCTGTTTTTTTAATAATTATCAGTAGGTTTCATGTCTTTATGTAAAGAGTAATCATTGTTTTTTAAATGACTGTACATTTAAAATAACCCTCTTAAGACTTGTGAAAAGCCTCCCTTAAGAACTAAATTCACCTTGCAGGGAAGGAAGTACCAGGCTGTGGGGAGCTTCTTACACCTTCTAGTACTTTCAGTTTTCTTGGGAGCCTGAGTCTTTGAACACCACCTGTAGTATGGAGAAGGCCTGAAGTCAACATTGTAATGTCAGGAAACCCCAAGGAATCACCAGCCAGGGCCAGCTGATTCCAGGGACAGCTCCAAACAAAATTCTGGTCCAAGAGCAACAGAGACCAGAGAACATCCTAGAAATCTGCAATCATGGATCTTCAGGTTGAATCATGGAATGAAAAATCCTGAATGGAAAAAAAAAGGTTCAAGGAATCAGAACTCAATGAACTACACTCTGTACTTTGCTCTTCCATCAGGAATTCCAAAGTGCTTAGAAATGATTCTGTAAGATCGTTTAATGCCTGAAGCTGTTGTGAGGAAGAAGGCACTCATTTATCCATCTGTTCATCTAGGACCCCCTACCCCATCTTAAATGTGTCCTAGAGGCCCATATGTTAAAGGTTGGTCTGCAGGGTGGTGCTCTTGGGAAGTGGTGGGCATCCCATGCTTTCCTATTTCTCTTTGCTTCCTGGCCATAAAGTGAGAGTTTCTTCCACTGTAAACTCTTCACCATGATAGTCTGTCTTGCCACAGGCCCAGAGCAACAGAATGATGATGACATATTCTCCAAAACTATGATGAATAAACCTTTTCTAAGTTGAATATTTCATTATAGTAATGGAAAGTTGACTAACATATTCAGCAAATATTTATAGAATTCATATGTGCCCAAAACTTTTCTGGGTACCAGGATATTCTGGTGAATGAGGTAGACAGGATCTCTGCTCTCATGGTTTGTATATTTTAGTTGGATGAACAGGTAAGCTTATCCAGAAACATGATCACATTGCAACATAAAGTGCAAAGAAGAGAATGAAACAGAATGCTGTGGAAAGTGACCAGGGCTATGTACACAGGACAGCCAGGCAAGCTTCTCTGAAGAGGAGCATTTCAGCTGAGCTATAAAAGATCCACAGTTTGCTTATGACTGTTTGGAGCTACATTTTTGAATACTCTTCCTTGCAGAAGCAAGGTCTTCAAGTATTACAAGGATGGCTCTACTCTTTAGACCTTCAGTCTCCTCTCCTCTTGATAAGCATCTCAGTTCTTTCAGCTGGTGCTCCTATGACCCACTTTAGCTCCTCTCAGAGTCCTCAATCAGTTCTGAATTACGTATCATATATAGATCTGGTGTCCAAAATGAAATACTGAATATGGCCAAGACAAAAGGACTGTTATGCCCCTTGTCCTGGATGCTGCAGTTGTATTCAGCCAAAGTAGCAAAAACATTTATTTTTAGTTGACTGCATCATATTGTGTCCTTAATTGAGGTTGTAGTCAAATAAATCACATAAGTCCTTCGTACATCTTGTAACTGGTGCCATGGAATTTTGGAAAGTCAGTGCAAAGCCTTACATTTATTTATATTCATTTAATCTTGTGAATTTTGGCCTCATTCCTCAAGCCTGTCTGGATCATTTTGTTTCCTGGGTCTGTACTTCATTCCTCCAGAGTTTACCAAGGAGACTAATGGGGTCTCCCAGAGAAGGGAGGATAGCAACTTGGACTAGGCTGGTAGGACTTGAGAAAGAGGATAGAGTCAGGGATATTCACAAACCTAGCTGGTGAGTTGGAGGTAGTAAGAAAAAGAGAGGAACTAACCACAGTATCTGGGTTAGGAACCCGAGCAATGCAACTGATACAATACCACTCAAAGGTATAGAGGAAGACCGAGGCGAAAAACGTATTTGTTAAGAAAAAGAATTTCACTCAGTGGTCTTACAGTAATTATTATTTTCTTCTTCCTAATCTCTGTATGGACAGAGATTATTGACACTAATATCTAGAGGCAAGGAGGCTGGAAAGGTGAGTTCTGCATATTGCATTTGGAACAAGATGCAGAAGATGAGGCAGGGGCTGCAGTGGATGTGTGGCACTTGAAGGCATTTTCTTTGTAAAGCAGACTATAGAAACCGTTTCTGTATTCCTTGTAAAAGCAGAGCCTCAGAGGTGACTCTGTTGATCTATGCACATTTCTGATGGGAATAGAAATGAAAGATGTTCTGGGTCTCTTTCAGCTTTTATCAAATACAAGAACCAGAGGGCAGATCCAAGCCAGGGAAGGACGCAGCCCCAGGGAGTCGTGGGTGAGAGGGTTAACCAGAAGCAGTTAATCCTTGGAATGTACTTGTAGAAGGGAGCAGTAAATTAACGTGAGTGCTTCTGAAACAGATTTTATGTTTAGAACCCAGAAAGCTGGGATGTAAGCATCATTTCCATTGCCAGGCTGTAGCCTTTCTTTTGCTGTAGGATTTGGGCCAAGAGATTTTGTGTGTAATCACAGAATCCTGGTGGATTCAAGGGAAGGCATTCAGACATTCATGTTGTGCAGGGTTTTAACCAGAGGTGCACAATGGAGTCCGCTGGGGGAGTTTCTTTCCATTTATTTATTCCAGGGTTTAGTGCTTTAGATTTTGTAGGGCAAAGTATTTTGGAAAAGGTTCTCACATCATTCAGTGCATATTATCAACCAAGGATCCTGATCCAGTGTAAAACCCCTCATTACAGAGAGAGGGAACCAAGATTTGGAGAGTAAATGGTTTGCTCATCAACTTATAGAGAAGTACAGTGACCCTGAGAGTCAACTTCCTCAGTGGAGAAAACATGAAAAGGAGGACTTTTGATCTCTTTTTGTCATATTTCAGAGACTAAACATCAAACAGTTACGACTAGATATAGTAAAATGTGTGGATCTTAAAACATAGAGTTGAGTGAAAAAGAAACACAGATTCATATGCATTCATTCATAGTAATTAAAATAACACAGTCATGCATTTTACAAACCATACATACTTAGTAAGGATCTACCTCAGACACTTTGGAAGGATGTCAATTAGAGGGAAAGGAATGGAGGAGGTTCTGGGATGAAGAACTTAGTTGAATGTGCTAGGAACTGAGGTATGAAAATTTTCAGGTGTCTGCCCTCAAAGTATCTTAAAAATAAAAATATAATCAACAGATGATGGATCAAGAGGATGTGGTACATGTGTACGGTAGAAGACTGTTCTATCACAGAAAGGAATGAAATCTGATTGATGGTACTATACAATGAACCTTGAAGACAGTAATAATCTAAGTGGAGTAAGCCACTCAAAAGCAAGTATTGTGTGACCTCACACAAAACAGAGCCATTCCCTTATCTGCAAGGACACTTTCTATTCTCTCCAGATAATTCTGAATCTTATGTCTGCTATGCTTTTTTTCTGTACACACATACATGTGCTTGAGTTAATACATTAAGCATAGGAAGAGACTATCAACAGTATCCAATAATAAAACAATATTAGTAATAAACGGTGACAAAAATCACCTGAGTGTGGTCTTTCTTTCTCTTAAGATTTTGTAATATCTTATTGCACTGTGTTAATATTTTCAGATCCTAGCTGACTACAAGTAACCAAAACCACACAGCCAAACTATGGCTTGGGGTTATAGTATGTTGAATAAGGTGAATTAAAGAGACAAAGTAGATGAGAGGTTTCCAAGAACTTGGTTGAGGCAAGACTAAAGATTTTCTGTTTTCAGTGGTGGTGAAGTCTTGGAAATAGATATTGGTGTTGCCTACACAACATTTTAAATGAAATTAATACTACTGAATAGTATGCTTAAGATGTTTAACAAAATTTATTCTATATATATTTCCCACCTTTAAAATAATTGATAATATATCAAACCTATTAAATTATATATATATATTATTTTAAAAAGCAAAACAGAAAAAAAGGGCAGAAATGATACAGAATTTTTAAAAAAGTAGGAAATTAACATTAATTAATATATTGCATATTATTATCTTAAAAGTAGCTGTTCAGGTTACAAGATCTAGGCACATAAAAAATCAATCAGTGTTAATTTGATGAATTAACAGATTGGTAGTATAGTTATCTATCTTGCATACATATACATACATACATTTATGTATATTTGCCAACATACATACCTTTTCCTTTCCTCCTTTTCTCCTTTCCCCTATCCCAGTTGTTCTTCCTTTTGAACACTTTCTTTCCCTTTCATTATTACAATATCTGTTTTACATTTTGGATCTTATTAACCTTTCAGCCTTTTATTTTTATGCGATATTTGTAAATATGAGTTTGATTTATTTCACTTATGAGTATGGTCTCAGGTTCCTCCATTTACCTATAAAAGCCTCAAGATTATCCTTTTTATAGATGAGTAATATTCCATTGTATAAAAATACTCCATCTTTTTTATCCATTCTGCAGTTGATGGGCATTTATTTGGGTTGTTTCTAAGATTTAGCTATTACAAATTATCCTGCTATAAACATGGGTGCATATATATCACTGTGGCAAGACATTTTCAGTTTTTCTGGGAAAATATCCAGAAAGAAATAGCTGGATTGAATAAGACTTCCAATGCTAGTTTTTTGAGGAATCTCCATACTGATTTCCACAGTGGCCACACCAGTTTGTACTCCCACAACAGTGGAGAAAGGTTCCTTTTTCTCCACAGCCCCACAAACACTGGTTATTGGTTGATTTCTTGATGGCAACCATTCTTTCTGGAATGAGATGGACTCTCAATGTTGTTTTAATTTGCATTTCTTGAATGACCAGTAATGTTGAACATGTCTTCATGTATTTATTTGCCATTTGTATTTCTTCATCTGAGAAGTGCATGTTCATCTCAGATGCCCATTTTTGGAGAGGATATTTGAATTTGGGGGGCCTGATGTTTTTCAGTTATATGTTCTAGATATAAGTCCTTTGTCTGAGGGACTGCTGGCTAAAATTCTTTCCCATTCTGTGGGTTTTCTTTGCACTCTGTTGGTGATTTCTTCTGAAGTATAAAAACTTTTTAATAAGGAGCAATCACAGTTGTTGATTCTTTGAAGTACTTCCTGTGCAGTTTGCATTTTGTTCATGAACTCTTTGCCTACCCCTGTGTCTTCAAGATTTCTACCTACCTTCTCTTCCAGTACATTTAGTGTTTCTATTTTAATATTTAGGTCTTTGATTTATTTTGACTTTAGTTTAGTGCATGGTGATACATGTGAGTCTAGTTTCAATCTTTGGCATGTAGAAAGGCAATTTTTCCAGCATTATTTATTAAAGAGGTTATCTTTCTTCCAGTGAACATGTGTAGCCCCTTTGTCAAAGATAAGGTAGGTGAGTATCTTTGTAGTTGTGTCTGCATCTTCTAATCTGTTCCATTGATCTTCAGGTCTGTTTTTTTTTGGCCAGTATCAATGCTGATTTTATCACTGTAGCTTTGTAGCACAATTTCAAGTCTGAGATTGTAATGCCTCCTGCCTTGCCTTTGTTGCCCAGGATTGCTTTTGCTATTCTAGGTCTCTTCTGTTTCCAAATGGATTTTGGGAATTTTTTTTCCTAGATCTGTAAGGTACATTAATGGTGTTTTGACTGGGATTGCATTAAATCTGTATAACAGCTTTCGGAGTATGGCCATTTTCACAATGTTTTTCTTCCTTGAATTTTATATTTTTAATGTGTGAATTGTGTGGTGTATACATTATATCCCAATCAATAAATCTGTTAAAATATTGCAAACATGATTTTCCTTTGCCTTTGAGTTGGAAGAATGGAAGAACTTAAGATGAAGGGAAATAACTTTTGCTCAGGCAGGGACTTGACAGGTACAGTCATTGCAGTCTCCTTTCCAAAGTACTATGAATGTTGAGAGTAAAACTCTGTGTTGGACACTTTAGGCATCTTGCTATTTTCCTGGCAATGTGAAACTTTGATGAGGTTGAGGGGCTGGGAATTTGTTTATAAACAGAAGCTGTTGTTAAATACTTTAATTTGGTGTTTACTTGGCACAAGACATTATTGTCTATGTTATTTGAAGGAAAATGCAATCAGGTCTGTCTTCCTTCTATTTTAGCTTTTGGCAGATAATGACTTTTGCAAGAGGAGAGTGTATGGTATGTATAAGCTTTTATGCAGTAAGCATATTTGAAAAATGTAACTAGAATGAACAGATACTTGAAGGGTTATCCATTAATTATACTGGAAACTTTGGAAATTCTTCAAATTTCTTTTTGCCACTTCCTGCTGTCAGTCTTAAAAGTAAGTTGAGAAGTAGATTAAATACTATTAATCTCTCAGACCTCTAGTCTCTGGAGAATGGGAAGAATAGATGATAACTTTTTTAATTGCCAAGGAAAGTTCAAGTGAGTTTCTTTTAGCCCTGAAAATAAAATTTTGACTCGTATAGGTCATTTCCCACTTCATTTACATTCTTTCTGACCAATCTTAATTATATCCATGTATCTCACAGAGGTCTGTCTTCCAGGGTGGTGGAACTGTTGTTCCAGCCAAATGGGAGGCTGAGAACTGCCATTCCTAGTGACTGACAACAGAAAGAGCCTTCGTCCTGCAGCTTTGCCCAGTGATAAGCTTGTGGCCCAGTTACTACCAGTCATTTGCATTCACAGTGAACCAGTTCATTAAGAATTTCATTAAGATGATAATGTTTAATGTTTCCTGGGAAAAATGAGTTTTTGCCTTGTTCAGTTATATAATTAAAGCCAGAGAATTAAGGGAGATTGCAAAGTGCTTGCATAATGGAGCACGTATAATGATCAAACTTGTAAATAAGTTCAAAAGAGGCAAGTTCTGCATGGATCTTGATGGTGAATGGTGTAAGGATGTTAGATATGTGGGACATGTGGGCTGGAAAGTTCCCTAGAGTTCTTCCACTCTGGTATTACTAACTGAGCTCCTTGCCCTTTAGGACAAGATGGATGGGAGCATGGAGTGAGAGCAGTAGTCTGGCTGGTGAGACGCTAGAGTTTTTGGAACATACCTCTTCATGTTTTCTGTAGACAGTAGCTTTCTACATAGGAATGAAAACACAGTGGCAAAGGTTTATTAGATTTCTTAACTGGTGGTGATGGTGCTTTATTTTTCTTTACTTACCTGTGAGATGACACAGTATTTATGCTCTTCCTACATTTTATTACTAAGGTATGAGAAGGAAGTTCTGCCATTTAAAAAGTATTATGAACAAAGTTTTTGCCCTTTTCTCCAATTTTTTCTTGAAGGAAACAAGACTCATTTAGTAGTTTATGAGGTGGAGCTAACTTTCCCAAAGGATTGAGGATATAGAAAATTTAATTTTATAGCAATATGAAGGATTTATATGTGAATATTGAACTTTCCTGTTTGTAAAGATAGCTCCTAAACCACAGTGTTTGCAACCCTCCCTTTCCCTTCTTCTAGGTGGCTCTTCCAATGATGTAAAAATTGCTTTCACTTCATTATGTAGAGCAGTTAGTTCTTGTCTAGCTCCCACTTCCTAACTTTGTTCAAGTTTTCTTTGCATAACCAAAGACCTACTGTCTGTCTCCTGCTTCTCCCCAACTTCCCAGTCCTGGGGACTAAATCTAGAGTCTTCTCAGTGAACTACATCCCTCTCTCTCATCTTTTTCGTTTTTTTATTATCTTGAGACAATTCCTAAGTTGTCCAGGCTGGGTTCAAACTTTGTCCTGGGATTATAGGTACCATCCCATTTTAATTGGCTGAGTTCTTTGGCTATAAACAAAATATCCGGGACTGGCTATTCTAGAATGAACATAGGTTTATTTCTCATGGTTATGGTAGTAGCTAGGAGTCTGAGATCAAAGCACACCAGTGTATTTGTTGTCTGCTGAGTTGTGATCTCCACTTCCAAGATAAAACCTTATGGCTGCATCCTTCAGAAGGGGAGAATATATCCTCATGTGGCCAAAGAACAGAAAAACAAAAAGGACCAGGCACATTCCCTCAAGACCTTTTATACGGGTGGCTGTCCCATCCAGGAGGGCAGAGCTCGTTTGGTCTCACACCTCTTAAAGACCTCACATCTTGCTACTGTTGTGTTGGGAACCAAGTATCAATTTGAATTTTGGAGGAGAGGACACATACATGAAAATCACAGCCCACAGGAACTCTGTTCTTTCTTCCTCATAATCTCTGCAGGGCCTGCATCAAGAAGATGCAGTGCTATGGTCTATGTGATGTCTTCCTAAGGCTTATGAATATGACAAAGATGTAGAAAACCTAATACATGGAGAAGGGACCAAGAGAAATGGTTTTTATGCTCATCACTGATTTTCTACTAACTTTCAAAAGCTGAATATTTGTAGTTACTCATTTTTTGAAGAATATGTGTTTTCACAAGTTCCAAGGCCTTAGTAATAAAAAGAACATGTACTGATCTAATTTTATGCATCTTTAGATTTAATTTAGATATTTTGATATTGGGGACATGTGGTGGGAGCGTCTCATCTGTAAACAAGATGATAGTTCCCAACTCCTCTAAGACTCAAAGGGTTAAATGAGATCATGTATATAAAGCATACAGCGGAGTGATTTATATTTCAACAAACGAGTACTTAGGATTGTACACTACACAAAGAGAGAAGAATGTCTTTTCCCACTCTGTCATTTCTCTATCCCTCCTGGTTTCACCATCCTACATGGACCCAAACAACAAGGGGTTTAAGTGGGAGCAGCTGGCCTGCCCTGGGGACCCTTACCTTCCATGCAGAGGTGTTCATCTTCAGTATCTTCTTTTTAGCTTGTGGCCTTTGGTTGGCGTTGATGCAGAAAGTATCATGTAAAGCCTGCCCTTTATAGTAAGAGCCTACCTACTAGAGGTCTGGACAAGCACAAAGGTTGTGTTGAGTTTACATACCTCCCGGGGAAAGGAGGAAGGTGAGAGAGCCTCAGACAAGAGGCACAAAAGTGACAATCTTAAAATAAATGAGTGCAAGTTGTAGGATAGGGATTGTATCTGCTTCATTAAAGAGGCCGTTCTGGTCCAGTTGCCTGTTTTTGGAGACTCACGGGAAGAATTAGCATAGAATAAAAGAACTGTAAAGATTTCATGATATGCTACACTTGGATCTTTCACAGTCTATTCCTCAAATGTCCAATCACCTGCTTGGTGGGGGCAGAGGTGGAATTTAGCTGGTGTTTTGATGCTAATATAAAAAGTTAGTACTCAAAGAGATAAAGATGATACTTACACTTCTTTTTTTTTTCATCATACTGAAGCTGCAATTAGTAACTGAATCTAGATGATTACTGGATCAATACTAAAGTATTTTAGAGTGAACCTAATAAAGGCTATGAACAAATCGAATGGAAAAATTAGTTGATTTAATCAATTAAAAGGAATGAATAACACTTTAGGCCAAATAAAAAAGTTATTAGGAACAGTGTTACAATCCTGTTCCTAGTCCTTGTGAGGCTAAAAATATCTCTTTGAGGCTGTGCCCTGCCACTGGCTTGGCAGCTTTGTGTAATGCTTGTGTTCATGCCTTTCCTATTGTGGGATTTTGCCTATTTTGGATTTGATCTGTTTTTATAAAACCTAAAATTAAGAGTACAAGAAACCAAATTATTTGTTAACTTGTTGGATGTCCAGGACTTTCTAAAACAACTGTGGTGATAAAAGATGCTCAAAACCTTGTACATTCCTATTCCAATAATGGAATTTATCAAATTATTCATTGTTAGGTTCCATGTGACAGTTAGTCATGAACTTGTATTATTTCTGGTGAGAGAAATAAGTGAAAACTTTTAAGAAAAATTCTTATGTCTCTAGCTGTTTGGGTAGTAACTCAAGTAAAAGATGAAGCAACAAGAGGAAAGGATGATGACAGAGAAAAGAAAAAAATCAATGCATTTGAGAAAGTGAAGGAAAAAAGGGATAGAATTCACTAGAGCTCTGTAATTGCACTATATCTGAATGTGTCATGAATAGTATGTAGTTTAGAATTAGATTACCTGAAGTTGTTAACTTCACCAGTAGGCTGATAAATAGGTTTTTATAGAATTCCAAATATAGAGAACAGACCAGGTATGTTATTGTATGCCTGTAATCCCAGTACTCTGGGAGGCTGAGGTAGGGGTATCACAAGTTCAAGTCTAGCTTGGGCAATTTAGCAAAACTCTTGCACAAAAAGAAAGACGGAAAAAAGAAAAAGAGCAAAATGAGGTTGTAGCTCAGTGCTAGGGCCCTGGGTCCAATCCTCAGTACCCAATCCTACCCTAGGGACTATTTCCCTAAGGAAGTGGCACTGATACAATAACTTACATAATAACCCATGGGCATGTGCAGGTGATCATACTGTTTGCTGTCTGGGGCAACTAATGGAATAGAAAGTAGAGAAAGTAGAGAAAGAATCCTAGTCATAAGCATAGAATAGAGTATCTGGAGACCGAGCAGAGAAACAAACTCAGCCTTGCCCGTGCTCTTCCAACATGTTTCTGACATGAGGTGTCAGGTGTGAAGTGAGGTCTCCCCTGCTCCCCACTCAGCAGGTGCTTGGCTTTATGTCACTGTGTTGTTGCCCTGGAGGTGACTCTGTCTCACTTTACACGCCCTTTGCAAGTCCAGCCTCAAACTACTGACCAGTCAACTATAAATTAGGGTCCCAGTGGCCCCTCTTTTCCTCTTCCATTAGTTTACTGGAGTGGCTCGCAGAACTCAGGGAAACATGTTTACTAGGTAATATTTTGCAGTATTACAGAGGTTCTTTGAGACCATATTCTAGATTAAAATTGGGAAAATTGTATGTGTTTGTGTGTGTGCATGTGAGTAAACTAACAGATAACAAATATTTCTAGGTTTGTAGGCTATCTGGTTTTTGTCCCATCTGTTCTGCTTTGCACAGGTAGTATGATAGGTTTGAAAATGAACACCCACAGCTGTTTTCTAACAGTTTTTCATTTATGAAAGTAATATGGGCTGTATGTGGTGGCACTCATCTGTAATCCCAGTACTTGGGAAGCCTAAACAGGAAGACTACCTGGAGTTCGAGGCCAGCCTGTGTTACAGTAATGAGTTCAAGGCCAGCCTGAGCTACACAGTGAGACTCTCTGAAAAGAAAAAATTAACTAATACAGTATTTGGATTCATCCAGTGGACTGTAGTTTGCTGGCACCTACTCTAGATAAATTTCTTCATTTTACAGATGGGAAAACTGTTGAATCAGTGTGTGTTTGAAGCACTGCTATGGTTTGAATATGGTTTCTCTCCACTAAGCTCATGCTGAGACTTGGTCTCCAGTATGGTGAAGATGAGAAGTTTCATGGCCTTGAAGAGGTGATTAGGTTTATAGATGGTGTTAATGCTCTTCTCACTGGACTGAAGTCTCATTCTCACTGGAGTGGACTGGTTACCATAAGGATGGGCTGTTAGCTGGGCTTTGCTTGGTGGCTCACACCTATAATCCCAGCACTCTAGGAAGCTGAGGCAGGAACATCACAAGTTCAAGCCCAGCCTGAGCAATTTAGTGACTTAGAAAGTCACTGTCTCAAAATAAAGAAAAAAAAAAAAGGGCTTGGGATGGAGCTCAGTGTGAAAGCACTGGGTTCAGTCCCCAGTACCTCCTGTATACAGACACCAAAAACTGGGTTGCTATAAAATAAGCCCCACACCCCTCATTCTACTGTGTCTTCCTACATGTTTCTCTTCTGCATGTGGCTGAACCTCTTCAATTTTGGCATGAGGTGAAGCTGAGCAAGGTCCCCACCAGAAGCTGAGCAGATACTGACACCTTCTCAGCACCCAGAACTGTGAACCAAAATAAGCCACTTCCCTTTGTAACTGACCCCGTCTTAGGTGTTGTTTATACTGACAGAAAACAGACTAAGTGTGTAGCATGGTATCTGCCGCATAGTAAATAGTCAGCAAATGTTAACTGTTTGTTTTAATTGTTTGGAGAGTCTTTGCCTAAAAAAAAGTGATACAGGGAGAGATGAGCTTTAAAAGTATTAAGAATGATAACAACAATGTAAAATACCTATTTATGTGACACACATACACTCACTATCCTTGATTTTTTTTTTTTTAATTTGAAGAAAGTTTTTCTTTGGCAGGAGTGATTTAGAGCGTATTTTTTTCTTATTTTTTAAAAATAAAAACTAATATCCTAAGCATAAAATGACTTTTCAAAAATAAATTCTGTCATTTGGCTCATTATTAAAATTCTGTATTTGAATCCATAGGGTATAACCCAAGAATCACTGGTGGGCCGAGTTCTCTGTTATTTTACAGTGTGTCCTCTTTTCTTTCCTTCGTACCTTAGATCAGATTAAAACGTAGACTCTGGGGTTTCATATAACATTTTGAGAGACCATGAGTGTCACCAAAGTGACTACAAAATTACAGGGCCATTTCTGCCTTTCTCTTCATGGTTAATATAGTAAAATTGTACAGTTGATGTTTGTAAAGAGTAATGGAGATGGAAAGCAATATCTGACAGTATTCCAGTTCCCGTGAAGCAGACTAAGAAAATGGTGTGAGAATTTCTTCATTTCTGGGGTGCTTCAGAGGAAGAGGGGATAGACAGTAGGTAAAATAGGAGTGAATGAGATCAAGCTCTGGGGGTGGTATCAGTTGTATACTGAAATTATGTACTAATTTGTTGGAATCATTGGTTACTTCTCTGAAGAAAAAAATCTTTTTCTGCCCACTTTGAGTTTTTTTGGGGGAGTACCAGGAGTCAAGCTCAGGACCTTGTGCTTGCCAGGCAGGCACTTGTGCCACTGGGCTATATCCTCTTTGAGTTTTAAGGAAGTCTGATGGTGTGAATTCCATACAGATCAGAGTTTCAGTCCTTTTGTGTGGCTTATGACCGTACTAGTTCTAACGTCTATAAAATGTCAAGGCCGAAGGTAACAGGTAGCATAGTCTTTATTACTAAGGTATAGAAATGATAAAGTTTCAAAGTCAAATTTTCAGTTGGGTACAACAGACTTCTCATATCTCAATTTTGTTATACAAAAAGAGATGTTTTTTTTTTTTCCAGCCGATCCTCTAGTCATTACAATTACCTACAACACATCTGAGTTCTGCTTTAATGATTATAATTGCAACTCTAACCTCATTGTTTGTAATTTAATTGCATCCTCCTAAGACTGGCTCTGAAGGAATTCACTTTGATGGGTCCTGCCAATACCTTGGAGCTCCAGGGAGTGTTGCTGCAATCGGAACCCTGGCTTGAAAAGCTTGAATACTCTGTTGGAAAGCCAGAGATAACTTAGAAGAGAAATTCAGGTTTAGATTCTGAACTTGGCAGTTGTGACCAAGGACTTCTGTTTCCCTGGTGGCCATTGTAAAGTAGTTGCCATATATTGCTGATATTGGAGATGCCACATATTCATTGAATAACTATGTTTTGATTGCCTGCTATGTGCAAAGCTCTGCTGTATAAGACAGCAAATGTGACAAGTAAACTTTAGAAATTTAAACAATGAACAATAATGATGGTAGGGCAGGATGGCAGTTGAGGAAAACCCATCAATTATCTCCATACAGAAACACTCATTTGAAGAGTTACTCATGCATGAAACTACCTAAGAAAACATAACAAGACACAACAACTAGCTTTAGCATAGTAAAAGATACTTTGAAGAAAACAGGAAGGAAAGAGTTGCCTGCTTCACTCTTCCCCCAACTGTAACTCCAATAATTCCAACTTCAACTCCAACTCCATCTCGAACTGCAACTCCATGCAATGCAGCATGGAGAGAGACAGCCTCTTCTTGGGGGAGGAAGAGAGAATGAAGTCCAGGCCTGAGACTTGAAACCCAGTGCCAGGCGTGTCATGAAACAAAGTACTGGGCAAAGCTCAGTGGCCACTATCCCCAGGCCCATGGCTGTGGAGGGAGCCTCTGACCTGTGTTAGTCTGGTGGTCAAGGGACTGCCTATACCACTCCTGTCCCATCCAAAGCAGGACACCATCTGCTTTAGAATTCTGTCTGGTCCTCTGCAGTAAAAACCAGCATGAGGCAGAACACAGTGGCCCTATCCCTAGACCAGGGCCTGCAGATGGACCTTCTAGAATCCCCAGCACGAGGCAGAAGCCTGTACCTAGGGGTACAGACATGTGTTTTGGACTGTATCACTATCAGTGTATGGGTCTGGGGCACATCCTTGAGACTGAAATCCCAGTGGCTACAAGCCTTAGGTGTGACTCAGCTTAGTGTCAGCCTTGATGACAAAGGGCCTGCCTTCACTGTCCCTCCCTGGACCTTGGGCCCCTGTGTAGAGAAAGACTCCATCCTCTGGTGAGTAGGACAGGGAGATAAGCCCAGGACTCTTCCTGGGAACTCGGTACCAAGTTAGTGAGACTCAACTCAGGATGGATCCCAAAGGTCCGCAGACTAGCACCCACAGATGGGAGCTTTGTATCTGAATTTTTGTCCTGGCCAGCCTCACTTGTGGCTAGTTATTGCAGCCTTAGGCCACGTGTATACCACAGCATCAGGCAGCCCATTGCAACATGAGCCTTGGTCTGGCCACTGTGCTGTGTTACTCTCAGCAGGCTGTGGAATCTAGGTACAGCCCAACATTGCAGCACTAGTGGCTGTGGTGCTCCCTGGTCTATCCCTCCCCAAACCTCAAACAGAACAATGTAGAGAAAGTAATTGCCTGCTTGGTAGAAGAAGAGGGAGATAGGTACCGAATTGTTACATAGGAGCCAGGGGAAAATCCCTCCATAGTGAGCCGAGTACCTGACAAGATCTTGCAGTGCCTAGTGAGAGACTGGTGAGTACAAAAGAAGTGTCTGGGCCAACCCCAGCCCTGGTGGAGGATTTTGAGGTGGCTCCCCTTTTTTAGCCACTTCTCCATTTCATTCTGAGATTTGGGACAAGCTTGGGCTTGGGAACTGTTTAGTGCTGAGATAGTGATAGCAGTCAGGCTGGTAACTGGTCCTGAAATACTACCACAGGCTGAGAGAAAACAAGCAAGCTGTTTAGAATCTCTGGAAGGACTGGCACAAAGAAAACCAGATGATGATACCTGATTCTGTAATGTTTAGTTGATACTAGGTGTGTGACAAGCATTAAGAATTTTTAGAGAAAAATAACTTCACTTAGACAAAATAGGGTGCGAGAAAATGGCAGTATGTTAACTAGTATGTGTGAACTCTCAGATAAATCAAAATAGCTGTTTTATGGAATCTCAGTGAACTTCAAAGAAGCTCAGACTAACAGAGAACTGAACTGGAATTGTTTGAAGATAGATAAATAGGAAATAGGGGGATCTTTTTCAAATGGATGAGGAAATAAGAGATGGAGAAAAGAGGGGAGAGAAGAGAGAAAAGGGGTGGAAAAGATTTTAAAAAATGAAAATAGAGCTCTTTCAAATTGGAAGGGGACCAACAAGTTGGAAAGATCAGGGAGGGAGGAGAGGGATAGGGGACAAATAAAAAAATAAGATATATTATATACATGTACCAACTTCTGATGAAAAATACAATCACTATATACTGCAAACATATACTAATAAAAAAGTAAAAAAAAATCCACATTGAACAGAAATCTGCTGAAAAGAACACTAAAAACAAAAACAAAAAAGTGTAATGGAAGGCATCACCAGGAGAATAGATTGAAGATGAGAAAGAACTAGTGAGATCAAGACAGGCTATTTGGAAATATATAGTCAGAGAATAAAAGAAAGATGAAGAGGGATTAAAAAATATTATGGGAACTTCAGCATAGCATTAAAAGAGCAAAATATTCAACTTATTTGGGTTGAAGAGGAACTTGAGAATGCTAGAGGGTAGCAAGCTTATTCAAAGAGATAACAGAAAATTAGAGAAGATGCAAGCATCCAGGTAAGGAAGGTCAAAGGTCATTAGTCAGATTCAACTTCAATACATATTACAATCAGGTTCTCAAAGGCTAAAGGCAGAGGTTTCTCAAAGCAACAAAAGAAAATAAACAACACTTAATGAGTGCTACAGTTAACCTGACTGCAGATTTTCTAGGAAAAACTTCACAAGCAAGAAGGAAGTGTAGGGTAAGATGTTCACAATACCAAAGGGAGGAAACTTCCAACAAGGAATATTGTACCAAGAAAATCTCTGAACAAAATCTATCGGTTAGAAAAGAAAAAAAAGATAAAGACATTCTCAAAAAAACAAAATCTGGAAGAACTTATCAACACTAGACCAGCCTACCATTGTAAAATGCTAGAGAGAGTTCTTCAAATTGCAAGAAAAAATGCTGAGTATGAAGAAAATATTGAGTATAAACAATAGACAAATCAGAACGCTCTAAAGTTGTAAATATGATGCATAAACCAACAATATCTTTAGTTTAAAGACTAAAAACTAATGCAATTAAAATAGTTTAAGAGAGAAGGGAAGTGGGTATAATGGTGGATAATGGAATATGATCAAAATGTATTCATTGAAAAAATACTAATAGGATCAACGTGTTGAGAGAATCTAGAAAGACATAAAATGGGGCATTAAAGTTCAAAATGAGGGGTAGGAATGGACTGCAACTATAGTTTTAAATATTTCTTCTCTCTTTTTTCTTTGTATGTTCAATGCTTAATTATTACCATATCAAAATATCTTGCTTTAATCAAAGTATTTTTCATGAACTTTATGGTTAACCAACAAGCAAAAATATATAATAGACACACCAAAAATAAGAAACAAGTAAAAGTACACTACAGGAGAAAATTACTTAAATACAAAATAAGATTATAAGAGAAGAGAGAGAAATAATCTGTAATAAAACTAGAAAACAAATACCAAAATGGCAATAGAAGGTAGGATCTTACCATTGATAATTCCCTTTGGTGTATAAATGATTAAATTATGTAATTAAAATACACAGAATAAGTAAATATATGAAAAAAGACCAAATTATATGTTGCTTATGAGAACCTGAATTCAGTTCTTTGGACACATGGACTGAAACAGATGGAAAAATGTATCCCATATAAAGGGAGCTCAGAAGAAAGTAGGAGTAGTTATAATCATATATAAAATAAACTTTAAGTCAAATGTAGTAAAAAGTGAAAAGAAGGTCATTAATGACAAAATGATTAAATAATAAAGAGGAAATAATCATAATTAAATTTATACCCAATATCAGAGCAAATAAATTTGTGTATTTATTTATAAAGCAAGTATTTATAGACCCAAGGGGGGAGAGAGAGAGAGAGAGAGAGAGAGAGAGAGAGAGAGAGATTCCAATACAGTCATAGTGCACAGGTCATCCAGGCAGAAAATCAATAAGGTACGGTAGAGTTAAAGGTGCCCAATACCAAGTGAACCTAATATATATAAAGAATATTCTATCCTAGAATTGCATGGTACACATTGTTTCAATATCACATAAGCATTTCCCAGGAGAAATCTTACAAAAGGCTATGAAACAAGTCTCAATAAATCAAAAAATTAAAATAATACTATCTTTTCAGGTCACAATGCAATAAAATTAGAAGATAATAACAAGAAAAACTTTGGAAACTGTTTAAATACATGGAAATAACTTGTGAACAATAGATCAAGGAAGAAATTAAAAAGGAAAGGACTACAGCAAAGCAGTACTAAGGATATTGTTTATAGTAATCAATGCCTAAGTTGTTAAAGAAAAAAGATAACAAGAAAGCAAAAAGATCTCAAACTTTGTATTTCAAGGAACAAGAAGAACAAGAACAAAGAGCATCGAATTAATATCTGAAAAGAAACAAAAAGATCAGAACAGAAATATATGAAGTAGAGACTAAACAAAACAAAAAACAGATCAATAAAACAAAGAATTTTTTTGAAAAGAACATTTTTGTATTATTCCAAATATTAAAGAAAAAAATCAACTTTTTTTTAACTTTTTAATATTTAGTATAACATCAATTGTAGGGCTGTTTCATGTTTTTATTATATTGAGGTGTGTTTCTTTTATACTTAATTTGTTCAGAATCTTTATCTTGAAGAGACGGTGAATTTTATCAAATGTCTTTTCTGCATCCATTGAGAAAAGATCATACATCTTTCCTTCTTCATTCTGTTCCTGTGGTGTATCATGCTTATTGATTTTCATATGTTGATCATTCCAGTATCATTTTGTCAAAATGGACAAAAACATAGCGAGAATTACTGTTATGGTTAGATATAAAATATTCCCCCAAAGTCTCATGTGTTTGGAGGCTGATTGGATCATGAGGGTGCTGACTCACGAATGAGTTTATATCTGATTTGCTTTTAGTAGCTGAGGTCTAGATGGAGGCAGGTCATTGGGGATTTGACTTTCAATGCTATCTCCCTTTCAGACTCTTTCCTTCTCTCCTTGCTGGATGCCATGCCTAAGTCCTTTTACTGTGCCATTTCGGACTTGCAGCCAGTTGACGAGGGACTATACCATTAAGCCAAAATAAACCTCTCCTCCTTTAATCGTGGATGTTGGATATTTTATTTTATTTTATTTTTATACTGGGGATCGAACTCATAACCTTGCGCTTGCCAAGAAAGCACATTAGCCACTAAGATAAATCCCCAGCCCATGTTGGATATTTTGTCCCAACAATGAAAACATGAATAAAACACTAGGAAGAAAAATTAGAGGACTCAAAATCAGAGATGAAAAAGGAGATACTATAATTGGTACTATGCAAATGCAAAGAGTCATTTAAAATTATAATAAACAACTGTATGCCAACAATTTTCATAATCTAGAGAAGATAGATTTCTGGACACATACCTTAACCAAGATTGAATCACAAAGAAATAGAAAATATGAACAGAACAATAATAAGTAATGAGATTGAATAAATCTGCCACAAAAATATCTGCCATCAAAGAAAAGCTTAGGACAAAATGGCTTCACTTATCAGTTGTTATTCAAAGAAGAATTAATACTAATTTAGTAAGTTATTCCCCAAAATTAAAGAAGAAATTCTTAACTCATTCTATCAGACCAGCATTATACTGATATCAAAACTAAAAAGAAGACATAACAAAAACCAAAAAGAAAGCTACAGGCTAATATAAATACGAAAATTCTGAACAGAATAATGTCAAATTGAATCCAGTATCACCTTAACAAGATTATTAACCATAATCAAGTGAGACTTGTCCCAGAAATACTAGAATGATCAACATACAAAAATCAATAAGCATGATACACCACAGGAACAGAATGAAGAAGGAAAGATGTATGATCTTTTCTCAATGGATGCAGAAAAGACATTTGATAAAATTCACCGTCTCTTCAAGATAAAGATTCTGAACAAATTAAGTATAAAAGAAACACACCTCAATATAATAAAAACATGAAACAGCCCTACAATTGATGTTATACTAAATATTAAAAAGTTGATTTTTTTCTTTAATATTTGGAATAATACAAAAATGCTCAGTCATTTTCATCATTTTATTCAAGATAGTATTGGAATTACTAGCCAGAAGCAGTCAGAGAAAGAGTTAGTGGGTTCAAAACTGGAAAGGAAGATGTCACATTATTTATTACTGTTTGCAGATGATGTTGTCTTATATACAGAAAACCTCAGTCATGCCACCAAAAATTATTGTAACAGACAAACTCAGCAAAGTTGAAGAATATGAAGATAACCCACAAAAATAAATTGTTGTATATCAGTAATCAATTGTCTAAGAAAGAAATTGGGAAAGGAATTCCACCTACAGTAGTATACACAAAAATATCTAGGAATAAATTTAACCAAAGAGGTGACAGCTTCTATGATGAAAACTATAAGATGTGTGAAAGAAATTTTTGGAGGATTAAAAATATAGGAAGATTTCTTATATTCATGGATTAGAAAAATCAGTATTATTAAATATCTGTAAAACTCAAGGTGATCTCTGTCAAAACATCAATGACATTTTTCACACAGTAAGAAAAAAATAATCCTACTATTTATCCAGAACCACAGAAACTGTAAATAACCCAAACCAGTCTTGATTAAAAGAACAAAGAAGGGGCATCACACTGACTTCATGTATGCTACAAAACTACAGTTATCAGAATAGCATGGCATTGGCATGATAACGGACACTTCAATCAGTGGCACAGAATAGAGAGCCAATTGATTCTCAATAATAGTGCTAGGAACACATACTGGAGAAAAAACAGCTTCTTCAAGAAATGGTGCTGAGAAAATTGGATATCCACCTGTAAAAGAATTAAACTACAGGTTTCATAAAAATCAACTGGAAAGGGACCCAAGATCTGAAACTATAAAACTAATTGAAGAAAATAAGGAAGAAATGCTATAAGACATTGGAATGGGCAAGGATTATTTTGGTTAAGACTTCAAAAGCACAGAAAACAAAAGTGAACATAGACAAATGGGATTACATTAAACTAAAAAGTTGCTGCATGACAAAGGAAATAATCAACACAGTGAAGAGACAACCCACAGTTTGGGAGAAAATGCATGCAACCAATACATCTGACAAGAGATTAATAGCTAGAATATATAAGGAACATGAGCAATACACTAGTTAAGAAGCAACTCAATTCAAAATGGGCAATAGATTTACATAGACATTTCTCTGAAGAAGATATACAAATATCCAACAGCTATTTGCAAAAATGCTCACCATCACGGATCAGGGAAATGCACATTGAAATCATAATGAGATATTGCTTAGTGGTAGTTGTAGTGGCTACTATCAAGGAAGAACAAAGGCTATTATTAAAAGTGTTTCTGAGATTGTAGAGAAAAGGGGACACTTACAGTGTTGGTAGGAAGGTAAATTAGTATAGTTTTGATAGAAAGCAATATAGTAGTTCCTCAGGAAAATTCAAAATGGAGCTCCAGTGTCCCACTATCTCACTTACGTGTAGAAGCTAAGAAAGTTAATCACATAGAAGTTAAAGTGTAAAAGTGGTTGCCAGAAGCTTGGAGGAGTAGGAAGGAGGAGAGAGGAGTGGGGGAAATTTTAATCAAGAGGTACTTAGGAGCAAGAAGTTCTAGTGTTCTATCACTTAGTAGGGGAATACAGGTAACTATAATGTACTGCTATTTCATATGAACTAGAAGAAAGGATTTTAAATATTTTTACCACAAAGAACCAGTAAATGTTTGAGGAAATAAATGTTTATCTTCATTTGAACACCAGTATACAGATAGCAAAATGAAATGTGGAATCAAGTAAATACATTCAATATAAAAAAGAAATTGAGATACATAAAATGGACTCAAGGTGCAGATGAAAAGGAAAGTTTATACTATTACAAGATCCTTGTTTGCTTTAGTAAAATTCTTTGTGATTTCTTGTCTGTGGCTTGCAGAATGCCTTTAGGCAATGGATTGTGGCAACAAGTCCACAAATCTACATGTTCACTAAGAATAAGTAATATATCTTACACATATATGCAAAGCTATCTTTAAACATAGGAAGATGACATGAACAAGTAGTATGTCTCACACATAAATGCAGAATGATTTTACTTATTTATTTATATTTTATTTTAAAGAGAAAAAAGAAAAACCAGATAAATCAAGAAGCAAACAAACCTAAAAAACAACAAAAGCAAAACCACAGACAAAACAACAAAAAACCAACAGCTATATGTAGGTTTTCAAATCAAGATGATAGGAATTTGGCAATGGTTGTGTTACTACTGCACATTGTTATCTTCAAAGTAGTTGCTCAGGCCACTAGACACAGGAATAAAACAAAACAGTAAAACAGGACAAAACATTGGCTATCAAATGCAGGACAGGAGGAAATCCCCCACAGTTGCCACAGTTACCACACTGCCATCCTCCATGTAGATGCCCAGACCACCAACCCTAGGCCTGCAAGGTCAACCAAACAATACAAGCATCAAGCTATTCCTTTCACCTCAATTACTCTCATCTCACCCAAAGTCCTCCAAATCAGCCAGGTACTTATCACCAGTGGTTGGTGATGGGATGGAATGCTCTGCTGGCACCAGCTGGCTCACTGGAAGCTGTGGTTCAGCTTCTTGCTGGGATTCTCACCAATCTGCATGGTGGAGCCTGCTTCACAGGAAGGTGTGCTTCTGCTTCTTTGCAGAACAGTTTTAAACACATGTAGATGATGTTATTATTAGAATTTTTAAAAATACAGGAACTTCCTGAATTCAGTTGCTATTTAGTACATTCTTAATCAGTGGATCTTTAAATTAATTCCATACTGCCATTCTATAGGAAGTCTGTCTTAGTTACCTCCCTCATTGCTGGAACAAAATACCCAACACCCACAATTTAAGGAAAGTTTATTTTGGCTCATGTTTCAGTTCATGGTTGACTGCACAAAAGAAGAAACAGCATGGCAGAGAGACATGGTAGAGAAATAACTGCTCTCCTTGTGGCAGCCAGGAGGCAGAGAGACAAGAAAAGGGTTGGAGAGCGAGACAAACCCTTCCAGGCTACACCTCAGTGACCCTTCTCCTTTGGTCAGACCTCACCTGCTAACAGAAGGTCAACTATACCACCCCCATAATACAATAACCTTCCAAACACACGAGGATTTGGGGGCCATTTTAGATTTCATTCATAACATTCTGCTCTTGGACCCCAAAAAACTCATGCACATATATTTATGCAACTATGTTTAGTCTGCCTCTAAGAACTGCCAAAATTCTAATAGTTCCATTGCTGAAAAGTCCAAAGCTAGTCTCCTCTGAGACATAAGACCAATTTTTTGCTGTGAACCATTCCCATTCCAAAAGGGAGAAATGGGGAAAGAAATAAATGGGACCAAAGCAGTACTGAAACCTAGCAGGGCAAACATTAAATTCTGTACTCTGTGTCAAGCACTCAGAGCAACATGTGGCAAAATATAAGATCCAAACAGCTTGGGCATCCCCATCTCTATGGCATTACTTATGATTGTAGCTTTCATGGCTTCTCTCCTGGGTTGGCTTTGCTCACTCCTTGTGGCTCTCCTCGGGTGTTCCACATTCCTGGCTTCTTCAATTTTGTAGGGTCTTTACTTCACATTTGGCTTCACTCTCACAGCTTCACACACTGCCCTCTCAAGGGCACACTGCCTGGCTTCCCAGGTCTTCTTCTGAAATTTGGGTGAAAGCTTCCCTGGCCCCACAACTTCTGCATTCTGTATGACAGTACCACCACAGTGTGGATAAATTAAGGTCTGGCAACAGTTTTAACATGTTGGGCCATGGTTCCAGAGACCTTCAAATGCTTGGATGTCTGACACTAGAAACTAAGTCCCAGGAAACAAATTTCCTAGGTGGCCATTCTTGGGGCATGATGCCATGGGGCTTTTTTCCCAAAGCAAAATCTCTGTAATTTTGAGTCTTTGAAGGATGGGGGCTTTCATTCCTGACAGACTTTAAGTCATTTTTCCTACTGTTCTGATCCAAAGTATTTGACTTCTTTTTAATGCTAATCTGTCAGCAATCTAACTCTATTTTGCTCCATCATTATGAGTGCTTTCTTTCTGGCAAAACTGAAAACATTTGAAATGGGCTTTTTGTTCTTGTTTTTTTCAGTATAGATCTCACTAAAAGCAGCAAGCAATATGCATGCAGTATCCATACTGTAGCCTGAACTGCTTTGAAATTTCCTCTGACAGATTAGTTAGAATACTGCCCTTAATCCCTGTCCTCTGCAAGATTTTAGGACATGGGTAAAATGTAGACAGATGTGTTTCCAAGAGCTTAAGACATGTCATAGTGTGTATTTAGATGTCTCCCTCAAGCCTCATGCATTCATAGGTGGGGCTGTTTGGAGGATGTGATAACTAAATTAGTTCAATGATTGGTTTAGCTCAGTTCTGTGTGTGGATAATGGGAAGACCCACCTAGAGTGTGAGTGGCAATATCCAAAAGGCTTGTAGCCTGGATGGGATGAAAGGGAAGCTTGCTGCTGTTGCTTCGCTGCTTTGCCGCTTACTGCCTCCTGTCTGTCCTGCCACGGGCTGTTTCTCCTCTGCCTTGCCTCTGTGCCATGCCTCCTTGCTTTGGAGTCAGCCAACTGTGGGTTGAAACCTCTGTAAATTGTAAGTCAAAACAATCCTTTCCTCCTTTAACTTTGGATGTTGGGTATTTTGTTTCAGAGATGTGAAAAGTAACTAAGATAATACACACTGTCTGGGATCTAACTGCCAATGGAGTCCTTATTCCTATCTGAAACCTTGTGAGCCTGGTCTTTAGTGATGGCATAACTGTTAGCATGATAGACTTCTGAACTCTGACCAGAATCTCCCATTAATCTCAGCTTACAGCATTCTAGGCCTGTATCTCCAAACCTTTCCAGATTCTGATAGCAAACCAGTTCCAAATGCTTCTAAACCACAAGGTCAGGTAGTATTGCAGCAACAAGTTCACTTCTTTAGTACTGAAATCTTGGTCACTTTCTTGTTACTGAGACACAATACCCATCACCCACAATTTAAAGAAGTTTATTTTGGTTCATTTCAGTCAATACTTGGTCAGCTCCCAGGCAGGGCAGCGTGGTAGAGGGGCATTGTAGAGGCAAAGCTGTTTACTTTATGTCATACCAGAAGCAAGAGTGAAGAGAGAAATTGAGAAGGGAGATGTAACCTTCTAGATCGTATCTGTAGTGACCAAGCCCCTCCTCCTGACAGCAAGCCAGCTATACCATTCCAATAAGTCAGTCATCTTCTAAAGACATGAGGTTCTGGGGACTATTTTGATTAAACCTTAACAAATTCACATAATGTTTTTGTGATAAAATTGATCTTCATTTTTATTTAAAAATTTCAAATTTAATTACAAAGTATGATAAATTTACTTACATAGTTACCATTTCTAGAGTGTTCAGTATTTTGTGTGAATATATTTTCTCTCTGATACCATTTTGTCTACCCAATGGACTTGGTTGTGCATTAATTTTGTAGTTCATTACTGTTGAGTTTTTTTTTTTTCTTGTACCAGGGATTGAACTCAGGACCTTGCACTTGCCAGGCATGCGCTTATGCCACTGAGCTAAATAAATTCCTGGCCCTGTAGTTTATTACTGTTGATGAATTCTTTCAGCCTTTTAAGAAATATCTACATAAGTCTTTAGCATTTGTCTCAAAAGATGATTTTACTAGACAGAATGTTTGAGGTACTCAAATTCTCAGTACTTCATACTTCAAATAATTTTTCTGGCTCTCTGTCTGCTGTCATCCTTATCTTTGTTATTTTGTGTTTAGTATGTCTTTCCCCCTCTCTGGCTTCATTGAAGATTTTCTCATTATCACTGGTTTTAGACAATTTGATTATGATGTGTCGTGATGTTCTTGTATGCGGGTCATTGCATTTGCAAGATCTGTGGATTTATTGTTTTCATAAAGTTTTATTAGGTTGCTTAAAGTTGTCTCAGCTCATTGAGACTGTTTATTTGTTTTTTTTTTTTTCCAGTCTAATGTTTCTGTTTCACTTTTTGTTGCAGTGTCAAGTTCATGATTCTTTTTTCCTGGAATTCTAGTCTACTGTCAAAAGAATATGTAGTGATTGCTTTTCCAGCTCTTTTGGGATGATTTTAGTAACAAGAAACCCGCCTGTCATGGGCTCAATTTGGATTCCCTCAAATCCACATGTTGAAGCCCTAACCCTCTGTACCTCAGAATACGACCATATTTGGACCTAGTTAGATAAAGATTAGAGAAAAACAAGGCCATCAAGGTGGGAGTAATCCAACAGGACGTGTGTCCTTATGAGCACACGGGAAAGACACCGGGGATGTGACCTACAGAAGACCACGTGAAGACACAGTGGGAAGGTAGTGGCCTACAAGGGAAGGAGAGGTGCTTTGGGAGAAACCAAACCTGCCGATACTCTGATCTTAGACTTCTACCCTGCAGAACTGTGAGAATGTTATTTCCTGTTGTTGAAGAGTCACGGTTTGTGGTGTTTTGTTATGGCAGCTCAAGCGAATACACACTATCTATCTCAAAAGGACTGCAAGACTAGAGGAATGAATGAGTTTATGTAACTTGAAGCTCAGAGAAGAGGCTGCTAGCTCCAGAGTCAGTTGATTTAGCCTCTTAGCCATTAAGGAGCAGGGTTTCCTATCTGTGTTCTTTGTCATTTGTTCCAGTTACTTTTGTCACTGAAACTACCCTAAACAGAATTTTTAGCTCATACATTCTGTGGGTCAGGACTTCTGTCAGACTTTTTTGTCTCATGATTGTGTTTCTCAGCAGGGTGGGGTACCTTGAGAGGGGTAACTTAGGTGACCAAAGGTATCTCAAAGGCTAGGATCTGGGGTGGCTGGGGCTGGAAGGTTCATTTCCAAGATGACTTCTTTGATCCATGTCTGGAACTTGGGATGGGTTTAGATGGGATGGTATCTAGGTCCCTATCTAGTGCTTTAGTGGCATGGCAGTTTCAGTGCTGTCAGAGGTGGTGACTTGTTTCCTCCAAATAAATCTGCCAGAAGGGAGTTCCATGGCCTTTTTTGACCTAGTACTTCTGTCATTTTTATGGGCCACTGTCATAGTCAGGGGTTGTGAGGAGAACAGTTAAAATCAGGACATGGAGTTTATAATATTATTTTTATGATGGTCACCCAGAGTTAACACAAGAAAATGCAGGAAATCTGTCCACAACACCAAAGACATAGAATATTCAGCCAAGGGCCTGAATCCCACAGCAATGTCCTGCATGAGTCCAGATGAAGACCCAGAGCCCATGACAATGCCTCCCACAAGTCGAACTGAAAGTCTAGAGTCCACAAGGAGGATGCATGCCAGCCTCTTTTATGGATCTGTGCTGGGAAGGCCCAAAGGCCAGTGATGGAAGCTAGAAAGTCTATGCCAGCAGGGTGAAGGAGCTGTGCTGGTAGCTTGAGAGTTCTATGCTGGAGCTGAGAAGTCACGCTCAAAACAGAGACCAGGGCTGTTGTGAAAAGCACCACAGCCATCCTCAGCAACATGGAGGCCCTGAGCTCCTCCTGACGATAAGCACAGTCAAGTACATATCAGGAAGCCAGCATGACAAGTTTGTCCTGGAGATTATTAGGTGGCACACATCTTCCCCTCCAGAGCCAGGAAGTGATGCTCAATGTAAGGACCAGAGCTCCTCCTGAAGAACCAGTGCCTCAAACAGCAATACGTAGAACCCACGATGCTTCAGCGCCTCCCTTCTCCTTCTCCACGTCTCTGTTTATGCTGGCAGCTTTCCTCAGGTGGAACATCTACGCTCAGCATCATGGTGATTTAATTCCACTGGCATTATGTTGACTACCAGTTTTTAATCTATAACAGCTGCCATAGTCAAATGCCCTCTTGGTTTCAAAGAGAGGAGATAAGGATCCCATCTATCACCTGTGGAAAGAGTATCAAAGCATTTACAGCACTAAAAAATTGCCACTGCATGCTCATCATGGGAACTTGTGTCTCCCATGGCTATTCAGGGGTCTGCAGTAGCTGTGTACATCACAGTTTCACACATCAACAGAGGCAGGAAATGGAAACATTTCACTGAATTCGACTAGTAGTCTCCTCAAATCTCTTTGGCTGGAATTGGTTCAAATGGCCTTTCCCAAGTCAGTCACTGGCAAGAGAATGTAATTAACCCTGCTCAGTTAAGCCTAATCAAGACCCACCCACCTGGGACTGAAGACGATATGGGTTTCCTTGGGTATAGGATCTCATGAGATGAGCAGATATTTTTCATAGCTGGGAAACTGTGGAAGAGCCTTGAGAGAGTGGATTTAGGTAGGCGATGACCTGTATCTGTACATACTTTCTATAAGCAAGTCTGACCTAATTTGGAAGTGGTGAAGAAAGAATATAAAGATGACTCTCATTATATCTCATTATGTCTCTTAAGACCCTAAAAAGACCATAATTTGAATTATTTTTCACACTTGCACATTTTCGCTCTTATGTATGTTGCTTTTCTCCCTTTGCCTCTTTACAGAGATCTATTATAGTTTTTAGCACCAAGAGCTAATGCTTTTGTTCTTGGGAAATCAGATGAGGGTACAAACAGCATGTTCTTAAAGCAAATGTGACAGTTACAATATGAATTTGGCCACCAGATGAGGGTCATCAGAACCAAAATGTGACAGCTACAATGCATCCCTGATTCCTCATAATAAGCATAACGGCCTCTGAGAATATCTTAGCACCAACTAGGCTATGAATGATTGATTACTAAGTGGATGAGAGCTGTGCAGATTGCCCTGTGCCAGTTCTGCCGAGAGCCATGGTCTCCCCTCTAACGTGCTGCTTATCACTGGGCTCACAGAGGGAGGCCTGCTCTTTATGGAATAAAGTTGGGGGCTAAGGATATTTTCCATGACTTGTACCAACAGAGTTCCATACTGGGCTGATGAAGTGAAAATTGTTTGATGGTGTGTATGTGTCTCTATGCATGTCTGTTATAGTTCTTTATATGAACTTCTACCTGTATTTGCATGTCTCTGTATGTAGGTTGCTGTTCATATGTCTTTGTGTGTCTGTGTCTTACATATATGCATCTCATTGTGTCTCTCTATGGATCTTTTAAAAAAGTATTATTTTTGTTAAAAAAATTTTATTAGTACACGTATTTAGTACATAGTGATTGCATTTGTTGTAGGAAATTGGCACATATACATAATACATATGAATTCTTTTTTCCTCTTTCCTTTTACCCTGTTTGGCCAGCATCAGATTCATTTATTTATCTTACAAGTCATTATCAGCTCAATCGTCATACTTAAAGATTAATAACCACACTAATAGGCCAAAAACATATAAAATATGTTAGGCAATTATACTGAATCAAGGTGCCCTGTTAGATACATTGTTCATGATGAATTACAATAATTTTTTCTTTTTATCATTATCATACTTTATTTACATATTGTTTTTCATATAATTAAAAATTATTAATATATATTGATTATACATATTGATCGGTTTCATGTTAACATTTCCATACCTGCACATATTATGTCTTAATCTGTTTGTCTTTTTTTGTGGGTCTTTGGGTTTATTTCTCTGTACCTTTCTCTCCCCCTCATCTCTATACTCCCATCTCTTTCCTTCCCTCCCTCTTCCTCTCTCTCTCTCTCTCTCTCTGCATGAATTTGGTTGTGTGTTTCAGGGTACTGATGCATTGCTTTCTGTGTGGCTGTGTCTTTCTGAATGCAGACTTCTCTGCATGCATGTATGTGTCCTGTCTATGCGTGTGCATAAATGTGTGTGTATGTAGAGCTCAAGCAGAGAAGAGAGCTTCTGAGAGCAGAAACCCCTCCACCTCTGCTGGGAGGTATACATGGATATAAGGAAGACATTGTGATGTCATGCAAGGGGTGTGGAGTGACAGCTACATGCCTTGGATTTTCAACCCAGTTTCTCTACTCCCTGGGTGATTTTCTGTGATTCATTTCAATGCTCTGGGCCTTAGTTATCTTGGAGATAATACAATTTACTTGCCCTTACTCCTGGGGATTTTCTGAGAATAAAATAGTCATGTAATTTAGAATGCTTTTGAAAAAGTTGAAAGCATTCTAAACAGAAAGGCATTAAGTGGATTAATGTTGGACTTGACTCAGAGAGGATCTTTATGTTCAAAATATGCGTGGAAAGAGGAGTTTGATTCAAATCAAAATGTTTGGTCAGTAGATCATAGAGGTTGAGCCAGATGCAAATTCTTTCTTCTCAATGGGGGAAGGGGGATAATCAGCTTCATGCTTGAGAAGGGCATCATGCTGTAAATCAGGAAAGCAAAGGTTCATTATGGATGCCGGTTCTCATTAGTTTATGGCAAAAGATTGAAACAACAGGTAGATGAGCTTTAGGGATTTCCATCCTGGTACAAGTGACAAGATCACTAGGGTATGGAGCCATGGATGCCAGGAAGGGGGACTTGCAGTGCCAGTGTGGGCTTACTGTACACCTTAGAGCAAGGTGAGAGGGGTAGAAATATCAGATTTGGAATCTGAAGGTGTGGGCTGGTGTCTTAGAAATTGCTGAAGGATAAAGAATCTTTGTCAGTTTTGAAGTTATTTAGCATCTCTTTTCTCATACTCCCTAGGTGTCCTTTCCCAGGGGAGTTGACATCAATCCAACTTAATTTTCTTTTCTATTATGTGGACCTGTGGATAACTTTATGTTAACTTATGCACAGATTTGTGCAAAATTATGGAAAGACAAGCCTCATTGGAATTGCAAAAGGAGGTGATTTAGGTTGTCATCATGGTGTGAAAAATCTTCTGTACTCTGCCATTTTAATATGTCTTCTTTTGTACTGGGTTCATCACAAGTTTTTAAAAGCTTGTCTAATATTTCATTTATCTCCTGGGGTTCAACTGAGCTCTTAGAAAATCAGAGACAGGTGGCATTAGATAAAACTCATACCACTTCTGTTTTTGTATGCTGTGTATTAAATATTTTAACTTTCCAGCCCTTACTTGAAGCTCCATGTCTTATAATTGCTTTATGACTCAGCACTTGGACAATGACTAAATTTTCTTTTCTAGGGCTCCTTCACCCAGCCTTTTTAACTTGAGTGGATACATTCCTTCTCTCTTTATTCTAAATGAATAATTGGCAGCATTTCATGTAGGTGAGCATGTACAAGCTTGTGTGTTGACATCAGATATCAGTCACCTTGATTATTGATTCTTTGCAAAAATCAATAGGGAGAGAAATGCTTTTTGAAATAGGTTTCGTGCATCTTTTTTCTAACTTGGGGGATTAGAGGTATCAGTGTGGGCTAGACAGTAGGACACTGAGGAAGTTAACATTGTTTCTTAATAGAGTGATTGATTTTATGAAGTGCTTCATACTGGGCACTCCTGCCTTTGGCAGTGGAGATATGATAAGCACAGTGCAGACCTCTTCCCTTCCCTCAGTGTTTTGCTACAAGGAGACACATTTTATCATACAACCATACCAGCCTATGAGGATGTATAGCGGGAACAAAAACTGCTAAAGGCAGGGGCTGGGGAAGAAAGGCTACTGGAGAAGAACATTGCTTAAACTAGGGTCTAAGGAATCAGCTGTTAGTGTTGCCAAAGTAAAGGGCAGCAGGGGGCAGGGAGAGAATGGCATGTGCCAAGAGCAGGGAGACACGCAGAGTGACTGGAGTGTGAATTGTAAGGAGGTGGCGATTTGGCTATAGAAGTTCATATGATTCTGGAGGATTCATTAAGTGCTCCAAAGTACTTTGCAATCATTTGGAGAGCTTGTTAAAAATGCAGATTTGGATTCAGAAAGTCTAAGAAGGGGCCAGAGACAGTTTTCTAGGTGACAACAATGCTGCCTGTAGACCACATTTTTGTCTATTTTAAATATTAAAATTTTTATTAGTACATAATGATTACCTTCCTTGTGGAGAGTTGCTGCATGTACATAACACATCTTAATTCTTTTTACTTCCCCTTCCCTTCACTCTTTCCACCACTTGGACCACACTTGTAATAACAAAGCTTTTGGCTGTCTCCAAGGGGCAATGGCAAAACCACTGAAGGGTTTCAGACAGGAAAATGCTACAGCATCATTGTGTGGTAGGAAGATACCCTTACAGTAGTGCAAGGAGTGGGTATTAGATGAATAAACCTGGGAAATGGAAATTGATGAGGCAGTGGTGGTGGTAGAAGAGTGTTACCTGACTTGTCAAGTCAGCATGTGGCACTGAACACATGGGCCTTGTCTGGGGCTCCTTCCTCATCGCCATCCCAATCAACTTCCTGTCAGAATAATTCTGTCTGTGTAAGCCTCTGAGACAGAGTAAGGAGAAAGGGACACAGTATAGTGCTCCAAGACATAAGCCTCAAAGCTGGATTCAAGTCCCAACATCACACTTCCTAAATACTTAACCTCTCTGAGCCACATCCCCACATCTGCTGTAGATGAGAATAATATCTATTGCAGAGTTAAAAAGTTGAAGTGAAATGATATAGACAAAGTGCTTAGCCCTATGTCTGACATTCATTGATTCAAAAAATATATACAGAGCACTTGCTCCATTGTGTTAGGCTCTGGGCATTTGGCAATGAACAAAGTAGATTTGGTCTCTGCTACCTGGGAGTACTTGATCTATAGTGGCAGTAGCTGAGTTATTTTCAGTTGTAACTCTGCTGTTGACTCATTCATACTGTGCTTGGAGACTCCATGAAGCTCCAGTAGCCACTTGGCCCAAACAATAACTTCCCCCAACACCTTACTGAAAAAGCTGAGGAGATGGACATTCTATTTTATACATTCAATTGAATTGATTCCTCACTGCCCCAGAAGCGCTTTCAGCTTAATTACCCATAAAACTGAAGCAAGGATCCTGGAAGCCTAACATGATTTTCTGGCTTCTATAGGTGGCCAACCCTGCAACATTACACTTAATGGGTTTCAAAAGCTTGGGAGGGCGTATATGTGGCTAGAGATGTGGATAAAAAGAACTTCTCTGGTTTTGCGGCCGTATGTTGTGACGTGAGGAATTGATCTACTAAATACTTGAGGGCAAAGAGAAAAGGTGAGGGGGTATGAAGGTGTCAGAGGAAGGAAAAATGATCTCTAGAGTTGGGCAAGGAGGATGTGACAACTGAAGAGAGCTATGGTTACAACCAGGCGTGTGGGGGCCCAGCTGCTTGGATAGGATATTTGGTGATAAAGACTTTGACTACTTAGGCAAATGTAAAATGGCATATATTGCCATTATTACCATGAGGAGTTCTCGGAATTCAAAACAGGCTGGAGGATCAGGTTTGATGGGACTCAGGAAGACTGGGAAGTGGGAGCCTTGGCAGTGAGACACTGGCTGGCTTGGCATCAGTGCTTCTCTCCCTGAAGCATTTGTTCCATGCTAGGAATCCTAGAAGAAGGCTCAGCGGGCTGAGCATAGGCCACAGGCCCATTCCTTGGCTGACTCACAAGTCTGCAGAGGAAGGCTTGTGTATCTTTGGCTTTTGAACTGGGACGCGAACACCTGGAAATTGCGTTCATCTACAACTGTAGACCATGGTGTGGAGGTAAATCCTCAAAAGAAAATAACTCAGACTGTCAGGGTGGCAGCAATGGACACAGGGCTCTGCAGCATGAAAAAGGACAAGGTTGATAGCTTATTAGCTGAGAATCACTTTTGTAATAATTTCCCTCTGAGGTTTGTTTAAGATAGTATTTCCTTTCTGGGTTTCCCTGAGAAGCCTCTCATCTTCATGGTTCCCATGGCATTTTTATTTTCTCTTAGCTCTTGCCACCCTGTGCCACGTGTGTCCATTCAAGAGTCATGATTGTCCACGTGTGGGGGGGGTCTCAGGGACAACGATTGTCCTCAGTCACCTTTGTATTTTAGGGCCTAGAAAAGTGCTTAACATATAGGGGACATGATGAATGACAGCCGAAGAGAGTATGTGTGAGCATCTAACCAGAAGCACAGTTATAAGCAGCTGAGAGATTTAATAGATAAATTTTCTTGCTAGGAAATATTGAAAATTTATTTGTAGCGTCTGCACATTTAGGGTATACTCCATAAAGTCATGCAGTCTTGAAAAATGTAGGGTCAGAGAGTAAAACATGTGGACTTATGCACCCTGTGTATTTCAGCTTTTATTATCCAATTTTTAAATGATTATTTTCTTTCACAAAAGCATTGTTAAGAGAATTTCCTGCCTTTTTTAGGTTTAGGTAAATGTTTTCTCTTTAATCTGGAGACATATTATCTTGCTGTCTAGGAGCTGTGTATTTCTGCAAATTCCTTGGTGCTGCCCTCACAATGGCTAGAAGGGTGGGAAAAGCTGGTCAGTGTCCAAGAGCGACCAGGACCAGTACTTCCGCTGTGGACAGACTTTGGCTACAGAGCAAGACTGTGACTCCCACAATTGTGCTGTGGATGCTGCAAGCTCAACTTTCTGGGAATAAAGCCTCTTTCACCCACAACCTGATTTCAGGACGGGTTCTTCACCTCCTCCTTTTCTTTGCATCTCTAGCTGTTGTTTCAAAGCCCTGGGAGGGCCGTCTTGAGCATACAAGCGTAAGCCGTATCCTCATGGTCTATTTTCAAGAGAGATTGGTAAGGCAAGCATCACATTTTCAAGGCTCTGGCTCATAACAAGATCATTAATGTGGGGACATTTCCAAGACATGGAAAATAATTTCATCTTCTGATAGCCAAAAGAAAAATACCCATGACAGTTCATTTGAAGTCAGTACAACAGTACTGTTACCAACAGTACAACAGGCTGTTGGTTTGTAATTGTACTGTTGGTAACAGTATTAGAATTACATTCTTGGTGTTTTAGAACCTGATTTGTTGGCTCAACATAGCAACATGGGTATTAGAGGACAATGAAAACTCTGTATCTCCAGCATTACCTTGAGCATGTGAATTAAGTATCATTGGCTGTGTGACAATTCACTTAGTGCAAAGGATCTGGAGCCTAACTTTTAACCTGGACACTGTCACTTCCTGACAAAGCGAGAAAGGCATGACTGAATCTTTCTCAGACTTAGTTTACTCATTTGTGAAGTGGGGAAGACCTTACCACTTATCTTTCACTTAGGATTCATAGAAAATGATACTTATAAGGCTCCCAGGACAGTATCTAGCATATTCTTGTATTCAGTCAGTAGTAGCAATGATGGCTGTTAAGGGACTTGAGATCAGGGATTGGTTGGAAGGGTCAAAATACTAGGCCTGCTGATGTCCAGCATATACCAGATGTACACCTTCAAGGATAATGTAGAGGCATGAGGTCATAAGAAAAGATGGAGTGGGTGATCTCCAAGTTGGATGACCTCCATCAAACATTATGGGCAAATTCCCAAATGCTGCTGGTCACAGGTGCCTGAGCAGAACAATCTGCTTTCAAAGTACAATTAAGTAGGCAAATGCTTAGCGATCTCAGGGGGTAGACCCATCCTGGTACCACATCTGCTCAGTTTAGGCACAGCCATTAGGCAGTGCAGAGGAAAACGTTTATCTCCATTTTATAGAAAACTTACAAAAAGTCTTCACAGAACTCGAAAGGGGTGTTTCTGGACACAGAGGATCCTAGCAATCTTTATTTAGGGTATAATCTTGGGAAAATTATCAATCCTGAGACACACTTATATTTTTGTTTTTGTTTCAGTCACCCTGAAGATAACAAATGGTTTTTTTTAAAAGGATATGTGTTAATTTAAGAAGCATGTCTTTTTTAAAAAAGCAATGTATTAGAAGAAATGTGAAAGATGCCTTCAACCCATTCAAGAGTAAATGATCTGTTAGCATTGCTGACTCACTTTTTCAGGCATGACATCAATTTCATTATTATTTAGCAAATTTTTTTGAAGGAGAATGAATCACCCAAGGAAGAAAGATTCTTTGAGCTGTGCTTATATTCGTTTCCTGTAACTGAGGATCATTTGTGTTTATGTAAGATGTTAGTGCATCACCTCTACAGTTGCTGCATTTGAAGCTGGTTTGATTGCAAAAGGCACCATTTAAGTCTTTTTGTTTTGGGATTAGTGATGGAATCTGTACACACTAGTTGCTCAGGGAGAGGTTGAAGTAGTGATTTGCCTTTTAATAGAGACAGAGAATGTAATTAACAACCATTTGGATGTAACAGTTGAATATTGCATGGTGGTGACAATGATTCATCTCTTATTTTCTATAGCAAACAAAGCAAATTTAAACCTATGACTACATAGTCATAAGTCTATGACTTTCAGGCAACTATGAAATGGAAGATGCAAAATTCATCCCAGGAGTTTGTTTTGGTGCTGCTTTGCTCCACAGGCTTCCTAATTTACAGAAGGAGCTTGGTTAGTGCAGAAAAGGCAAATAGGTTTCAATTCTCTGGTTTCTGCTTGAGATTGATTAGTAGTGGCTGCTTGGAGCAGTGTTATAAAAGGAAGACATAGTGGGAAGGAAGGTGGTAATTGATAGATAAGTAATGCCTGCCATGGTTGGAGAGGGCAGAGGAGTAGTCTGAGAGGAACTCATTTTGCCATCCTCACTGAGTGATAGAACATTAGTTTAGGACTTGGGCTTAACCTTAGTTTGGCCATAATATACTATGTGATTTTGGACAAACTTTGGTGTTCCTGCTTTCTCAGATGCTAATTTGGAGAGGACATAAGTCATCCATCAAACAAAATCCACAAGGTTGTAATAAATAACAGAAAAGTTTTGAAAGCATAGAAATAGGTATCAAATATTATATCTCCATTTTCCAAATTGAAGGGTAAGTGGGCAGCTTATAGATTTATGTAAGCAAAATCCAGAGCTGCATTGTAAATGTACATATTAATTTATTTTTTACAAGTGTGGAAGGTGTAGGGAAAGGGAAATGTGGAGTCCTTATGTAGATGTGGGAGATTTGTAGCAGTTAGGGATGGAAGGGCTTTAGATATGAACAGAGAGAGTGGTTTTCAGTTTGTTTCTCTTGTGATACATTCCCTTTCCCCCTCAGACAAAATCCTTTGGCACCTGACATAATAAACAGATATATGGTGCTGTTTTGTTTAAAGCTACTTATTTCTTACCAGGCTTTCCAATTCTTAATACAGAGTAAATGCCATTAAATATATTTGAATTCAATTAAGTGTCTCAGACATCTCCAGGAGAGGTATTAAAATGTTCCTTGCATGTTAAATTCATCAGCTGGCCAGTGACTTTTAGGACCTTGACCTCCAGTGCATGTGACCAAATTCCCCTCAGAGAGGCTGGGAAGAGAGGACCTTCCTGGACCAAGATCCAGGTGTGAGGATGCCAGCTCTAGGAGGAGAAAGTATTTACATATGAGGAAAATCCAGTAGTAATTATATTATGCACACAAGGACATAAAAATTATCAGTTCAAATTTATAAAATGCCTGAGTAGAACAAGTAATCCTCACAGCCCTCTTTGCCCAGTCACTATCATCCATCCATCCAACAAATATTGATCCACTGTCTGTTGGGTATCAAACACTATATTCAGTACACAGGATACACTGTTGGGTGAAATTGATGAGGTCATTGTTTTCATGGAATATATACCTTGTTGGGAGAGACAGGGAACACAGATATAAATATATGAAGCTGTAAATATATGGAATGCAAATAGTTTTCACACAAATAAACTCCAACTGGAGCACTTATAAATAGTGCTCCGTACCAGTTAAATGAATCAATAGAGAGGCTTTATTATTGGCCACCAGTGGCCCCAGGCCACATGTTGAAAATAAATGTTTTCAAGACTATAAAGAGCCAATCCATATCCATTGTGATCCTAGAAGTTCCCATGGGTTGCATGGGGAACTTCATTTGCCTGATTGAGTGGGAGTTTGCCTCAGAGGACTGTGGCTAGCGTTCTTTATTTCTTGATGCTTCTGAGCTTTCTGGCAGCATTTCTGTAGCAACAGCAGTGTTATAAACACTACTCACCTTTGGCAGTCACAGAGCACAGAATAGTTGAGTTAGGAATTATCATGGCCGGAGAAGGGATGCTGGAATCACAAACTTGTGACAAAATAACTCTAACAAATTTCATGACCAAGGAAAGGCAAAGCATTTTTATGGATCTAGAAAAACTGGGAAAATCTGGGCTGAGAGATGGGAAAAAGTTGTCATAGAAGAGAACTCAGAGTCAAAAGTTTTAACAGCACTCGGTAAGGCTGAGGTAGAAGGATCACAAGCTGGAGCTCAGTCTGAGAAATTTAGTGGTTTAGAACTTGTCTTGAAATAAAAACAGGTAAAAAGGGCTGGGGATATAATTCAGTGTGAAGGCCCTGGATTCAGTCCTCAGTGCTGAGAAAAAACAAAACAAAACAAAACAAACAAAACAAAACAAAACAAAACATTGAGACTAGAAAGAGAAGGACAAGGGGTGGGCTGTTTTGTGTTTTGATTCCCTTCCCCATCATAGGGATGAGAGTGGGAATAAAATACTCCATGTGCAATCCATTTCAAAAATGTAGAGTCCATATAAAGAATTGTCAGTCTGACCATGGTGGTTAATTTTAATGTGTTGATGGTTTGGGATGAACATATTAAGTATTTCTGGGTGCATCTGCAGTGGTGATTTTGGATGAGATTAGCATGTGAAGTAGATTTGATCTCAGTGTAGGTGGGCATCATTTATTCTATCCAGGGTCTGAATAGATCAATAAGAAGAGGAAGGGAAGAGTTGGCCCTTTGCTGTCTGCTGCTTGAGCTGACATAGGGTTTCTTCTGCCCTTGCACTAGGACTTACACCATTGGTTCTCTTGGTTCTTATTTTATTTTTTTTATTTTTTTATAGTACCGAGGATTGAACTCAGGGCTTTGAGCATGCTAGGCAAGCCTTCTACCACTGAGCTACTTCCCCAGCCCTCTCCTTGTTTTCAAGCCTTTGGATTTAGATTGGAATGAACGCAACTGGCTTTTCTGGGTCTTTTGTTTGCAGATGGCAGATGTCTTCTCAGCCTCTGTAATCATATGATTACAATCCTTTTCCCTATCCCTCACCTCCTCCTTCTCCTATACAGATGCTCCTCAATATCTGAGGAGGTTAGAATTTGCAATTCTAAAACGCACTTAACACACCTAACCTTCCCAGTGTCATAATTTAGCAGCATAGTACCCTGCTTTTTGGTTGGCTTCCTCCTGATTGCTAGCCCAGGAAAAGATCAAAATCCAAAATTTGAAGTGCGGTTTCTATTAAATTCATTGAGCCTTTGCACCATCATAAAGTTGAAAAATTGTTAAGTTGGACCAGTAAAAATCGGAGACCATTTGTTTCCACATCTACCCTACCAGCTCTATCTCCTCTTATATTTGTTAATTTTTGATTTTTAAATTTTTGGATATTTGAGGGATTCTCTGGAGAATCCTGATGAATAGTGACCCAAAAAGGAGTTCCTTTAAAGCAAAAGCATTTCTCACTTGTGCTCTTTGAGGTTAATGTGGAGCATGAGCACCAACAGCGTTAGGGATTGTGAAATGCTGTTCTTTTCCTGGGCCTTCCCATCCTGTCCCCTTCTAGGTGGTGCATCAATATGGGTCATTTATGCAGAAGGAGGAGAGAAATAAAATACTCTTTTCCTCTTCCTTTAAGACCACTGCGATGTGAGTTTCCCTCCACTCTGACATATCCTGGCTATCCTACAGGCAGACACTGCTAGGAGAGAGGTCTTGGGACTTATGTGTTTGTTGTAGTCCTTCGCTCTGAAATTAGACAAACCAGAAGATCTGTCTGAGGGATCTGCCTTCTGCACTAGCCTGTTAACTTACAGTGCCATGCCAAATGTCACTGTATCTCAGTGCTTGGGACTTCAGAAAGTCTGTTTCTCCAGAGCCTGTGGCATATGTAAATACATCCTGTGTCTCATATTCTTCTTAAGCAGTCTCTTGCAGTGACTGTGTGTGTGCACGTGTGTGTGCTTTGCTGATATGATGGTTCTCAGTACATCTCCTGCCTTCTTTCTGAGGTTCCCCCTTGTAAGTTGACACTCATAGGACCCACCTGTGACTAGGTTTGCTGCTCTTCCCACTTGGCTTCTTCTGTGTCCCACTTATCCCATATGATTGTTGAATTCCCTGTTTCCTCCTCTGTATTTCAGGGTCCTGAGGCAGAGATTGTGTGTATTCTGCTCACTGTCCCATCTGCAGAAATCAGTGCAGTGCTTGCCAGGAAGTTGCTGGCAGTAGGAAGTTGCCATCAAACAAATGGGTGTGTGGTCTGTGAGTTCCAGAGCTGGCCACTGCCCTCCTCACCTTCTCATCTGTGAAACTGAGCACTTTTTCTAATTAATCACAGGATTTCACAAGGACCAAATGAGTTGATGGAAAAAATAGTAAGAGTACAAAAAGAGTCATACACAACTGTGAGATGACACTGTTAGATGGGCCGAGGCATGGGAACATGATGCCTGAGGCTTCTCTTTTATTTTTGCTTATTTCTCCCCTTCCTGCACCAATATGTGCAAGCATCTATTCAATGCTGGCTAATCAGAGAGGTGGTGGATGGTGACATGGTTTCCTCTCTGCCCCTGACAGGACCATGCAATCTTTCTTTACTAAACGGAGGACACTTATCCTCTGCAAACTTACTGTGTTGCTGCATGCTACAGCTTTTCTCTGATTAAGTTGTCCTCATTGTTATTAAGATAAAGACCGACCTTGTCTTTCTTGAGGTAAATGACTGGTGAAAGATAATTGTGTTTTAACCATGCATTAAGGTTCATTGGATGATTTCTCTGCCAGGGACCAACACATTGTGATGTAACATCCAAATCTTTTTGTAGAAGACTCAGGATAAGGAGATTAAATCGAGGACCCACCAATGGATCCATGGGACCTGGAAGTACATTGCTTTATGTGGACTCATTAGAAGGTAGGGCTGTATGATAGAGGCAACTGGAAGTGGGCAGGGCATCTTCGAAAAGGGGCTTGGGTGTCCCCCACTGGAGATGCTCCTGCGGAGCATGGGTGATCAAAGAGACAATTTACTCCGCAGACATCTGAGACACACTGGCATCATGCTGGACACTGAACTGGGTGCTGGAAGGAACTACTCCAAAGCCTGGAGTATGGGAAGTAGGCTTAGAGCTCATCAAGTGTTTACCGTGTGATAGCCCAGAGCTCAGCTCCTCATGTGCACTGTCTCTTGCTCATAAAGCCACAGTTAGGTCTTCATTTTTCCTCTGCCTCTTACTTGCTGGGTAGCCTTGGACTGATTCCTTTACCTCTCTGAGCATCTCCTTCTTCCTTTACAAGGGCTTAATTAGATAATGCCCCCAGTTCTGTCACACAGGCATGTGTATTTCCTTTTACCACTGTATAAAAATTAAATAGAGGCCTCCAGCTTCTTAGGGATCATACTTCAAATTTCATGGAAATAGCAGCATCATTGTGCAGCACCAAACAGAGGGGAATGAAAGAGGAAGAGGGAGGTTCTGTCTGGTGAACCGGATCCATTATTGCCATTTGGGTCTGTGTAGACTCTCTGGCTTAGAGGAACTTTACCTCTTGTACTCAGCTGTGTTGTTCTAAAGACAGTTTGGGCCTGATGCTTAAGACATTCCCTGGATACATGGATACAGACAAAAATTTAGGAGACCCTCTGATGCTGGAAGACACCCAGGGGTTGGCTTCTGACCCATCCAGATGGAGGCCCAGGTGGGCAGAGATTCTGCTGAAACAGTACAGAAGCCCTCTGTCCTGTGGGCACTGGTACACCGAGTGTGGGCGGTGGGGTGAGGAGGAGGTGTATTTCATCACTGGCATTGTTTAGAACTGCTGGTGCATGAGATAATAAAATCAGGTGGGCTTTTATAGTTTTTAAATTCTCTAAGGGCAACACACCCCTTTTGTTTTCACTGATTGCTCTTTCTGCCTGCTTGCAGGTACAGCCTGAGAACTGTGTGTGTGGGGGGCTGGGGTGAGGGATGAGGAGAGCCGTTTGTGGAGGCCAGGGACTGAATGCGCTGCTTCAGGAGTGAGTCCAATGTCTGCCTGAATTTCCTTCATAGAGTCAGAACAAGGGAATTCATTCTTTTTACATTCAACAAATATTTGTTGAACACTTACTGGGTAATAGGATCTTGCAGTATCAAAGTGGCATTGTTGAATTTCCACCCTTTAAGACAAGTCATTTCATAATCCACCCTTTAAGACAAGTCATATCTTATTTCACAGTTGAGAAATTAGTTCTCAGAAATGGGAATAATTTTGCAGCCCAACTTGGGCTGGTATCACTCCTGAACAGTGCACCCTGGTTGGTAGTGCTGCCCCTCATCTAGTACTGTGACTCTCCCGGGTTTATGTTCTCTAGGCTGTGTATGGTTTGAGCTTGCTGTTTCCCTCAGACTGGAATAAGAAAGCAGAACCACAAAGGGGACCTGGGGATGTTGTCATGTATACCTGGCGGGCAACTGAGGGCCTCAGAGGAAGGAAAATGCAAAGGCGATATGTTGTAGCTCTGGAAATGAGAACCAAAGACTTGAACCTGGCTTTGCAGTGCACAGCCTGAGAAGTTATTAAAGAGAAGTGAGCAGGTAAATAATTGCATAATCTTTTCCAGGAGCAGCACTATTAATTTTTTTTCTTCACCAAAACCTACTCTAGGTGAGTTGGGTACAAGGAAAATGTTCTCTTCTGCTTTCTGCATTCCCTCCCCTTCCCATGTTCTCTCCTTGTCCACCTTAGAGCTTGTGCAGGTACCTGCTCTTTTCAAATTCAGCCACTCCCTGGATGCTCACCTTATCCCTAGGTGAGGGCCCATAAGTCCCACTGACAGATGAAAGTCCTGGGGAATCTCAATAGCCAGGCTACACATTTGATTTGCATGTTTTTAAAATTGCACGATTGCATGCGTGTGCATGAATGCATATGAGTGTGATTGTATGTGTATGTGAGACATACACATGGACAGGTGTTCTTTTGGTTTGAGCAAACACTTTCCTGAACACACCCTAATTCCCGAGGAATTATTTGGAAAGTTCCCAAGGTAGAAAGACATCAACCCTGAGGAGTGACCTTGAGGGAGGAGATTGAGAGCTTGAGTGTTTTCTTCTTGGCAGTTACTTCTTCTGTTTGGAAGAAAGGTGCAGAGGAGACAGCGTGCCCGGTAAGAGCTTTACGCCAGCGTTTTTTAAATGGTCTCGGGAGGGGGCTGAGGCGTTCAGCCAAGTAGCTGGTTGTCACTAAGAGCCAAACATTTGGTTTTGAGTTCAGCTCCTGTTTGGGATTCATTTCTCAGACCTCAAAGTACGAAGCATTGCTGTTGTTATTTATTTATTTTTCTTTATTCTCAGACTTGTTTGTCTCTTGGCACAGAGCTAAGGTAGCTCCTGTGAAGGCTGGAATCCTTAGGTATTTGTAAGATGGGGAAAATGCTGTGAATGGTGTGTGGAGGGCAGCTACAGAAACTGGACAAAAGGGAGGTCTCTGCAAACTGTCTGAATTGCCCAGCTTTTCTTCTTCTTAGGGAACCAGAAAGGCAGAGTCATGTTACTCACCAGGGCCACACTCTCCACCACCTCTGCCATCGTTTTTTCTATCCATATATGAAAACCGAGTTGATCACCTGTTGTGAGCTAAAGGATACAAAAGTGAATGTTTCTGTGGCTTCTAGAAATTTATAATTGAGTAGGGGAAGATAGATAACTCTAACACTGCCATAGAGCAAAGCGATGACAAAAACAGAAGCATGTGCAAGTGGTCAGAGGCTCAATACAGAGGACTGGTGGTCTTGTCTGGCATGGGGTTGGCATTAGGAAAGGTTCTGCAGAGCAATGTTTCCAGAGGTCCCTTGGAAGTTTGGTGTTGCCGGAGATTTGTAAGAACCAAGGCCGAATGATGGGTGGTCACTATGGAGGTGGACAGAGAGGAATTAAAGATGTGCAATAAGGGAAATAGTGCCTAAGTGGTTGAAGGACAGGAGGAAGCAAGTGACAAAGGCACTTATAGAGCCTTCTGCAGGGATATGGCCTAGCTGTCAATCAGTGTGGTATGGAGTGGACAGCTCTGTCAGCCATAGTAATAAAAGTTACTACAGTGGTAACTTCTCTAAACCTCAGTGTCCTCTGAATGTGACTTACGTGTCATGAGAGTATTTTAGGTGATACCCAGCTGAGGTGTTGCATACCACTGGACTGTTTATTTGAGCTTCCTGATTACTGCAGTGGCAATCCTCAATTTGAAGCCAGGATGTTTGTTTTCCTTTCTTATATATGTACTTATATATCCTATGGCACAGGGCTGTCAGTAGGAAAGCCCTGTGCCACTAGAATTTAACAAACATTTTAATTGCTATTGGTTACAACAAATATTTCATGACAATTTTTATTGATATTATTCTAATGGACTATGAGTGTCTGGTGATACTGGTTGTCCACTTATGGTAGCAGTGCACATTTCCCATTAAACTACACAATTTTAAAAACATGGATTAATTTAAAGAAAAATATTATCTAATGTATAGTTCAGGTTTTATGCAGATTTGACAAAGGATCAAGGAGGAGTATGCCAATGTCTTCAGAGTTTGTCTCATTTTCTGCAATCACCATGTCAAGAAAAATGCAATTTTAACCTCAATTTTACATATTAAGAAAGTAGGATTCAAAGAGGGTAAGTGATTTGTCTATGGTCATTGAGCTGGCAAGCACCAGAGCTGGGCTTTGAACCCAGCTCTCACCTCTGTGTCTTGGACGGCAGACCACATTCATGTGTGGAGTAGTTATCTGACAGTAGAAGGCAGGATCTCAAAGAGTGAGTACTGGTAGAGCCTCTTCAAACTATCTGTTTTGGTGTTCTAATATCTACCACTTTTATTATTCATTTTCCAAACTCCATTTACTAAGTTATAATTATTTTGTTCTCCCAGTTTTTATAAATGAATTAAAGATGTACAGTGCACACTGGAGTTGGATATCTCATAAAAACTTATTGTGTAGAGGTTTTAAACAACTGTGTTGAGAAAAGACTGTTACTTTCTGCAAACATCTTCACAGCCTTGGGGTGTTTGTGGCTCCTGTCTTGAGAATGACCAATCTAAGCCACCTCCTCTTTATTGAGCTACAAAGAAAGGAGTGGCTTTGTCCACATGGTAGTGTCAGGATCAGAAGTTAAGCCCCTGTAAAAAGCAGAGGTGCCCTTCCATTCTGTCCTGCTATTCACATGGGCCCCCTTCCTGCTCTGAAAGCTTCTGTCCACAAACTCAGCTTCCCTTGTGCCTCTCATTCAGCAACGTAGCCTTTGTAACTCTTAGCCGAGTCTTATTTCCATTGTCTCTACCTCCTGCAAAAGTGTGCACCTCAGGAAAGGGTCATAAGATGACCCTTTGCTGTTGTCAAGTAATTGCCATGACTTAATTCCCAGAAGCCTGTTCCAACTTTCTGTCAGTCAGCTTTCCATCATGAAACAAATGTGGGAGATAATCAACTTACAGAGAGAAGGCTTATTTTGGAAGTTCTTTGGGGCCTGTGGTGAAGCAGCACATCATGGCAGGGGTATGTGGTGGAGTAAAGCTGCTCAGCTCCTGGCTGGGGAGACGTGGGGGAGGAAAAGACCTGTGTCCTATTGATTCCCTTCAACAACATGCCCTCCAATGGCCTAAAGACTTCCCACTAGGCCCCGCCTCTTAAAGTGTCCACTCCCTCCCAAAAATAACAGGCTGAGAACCAAGCCTCTAGCACATGGGTCTTTGGGGATGTTTGAGAGAAAACCTTAGCACTCTCAAGTGTGTGTCTGATCCAACAGCATCACTATGCACACACTTATGCATAGGTGACCTACTGAAGGCACCTCCTTGACTTTACCTTTGCTTCTTGATCTGGGCTCATCCTTTACCACTTCCCAGCCAACGCTGAAGTGTTCTTGAACTTGCCGTGCTTTTTCTTACTTTTGGCCTTTGAACTTGCTGTTGTTTCTTAATAATACAGTGTCACCATTTGTTCTTATTACAGCTTCATGAGGAAGAACTTTTTATCTCCACTTAATATATGAGGAAATGAGATGTAAAGGCTGTTAAGGACTTGCACCACCAGATAATACTACTTGGAAGTGGTAAAGTTAAGGGTTGAATCAGAAAAGTCTGACTCAGAGAGTCTGCCTTGAATTACTTCCCATGGCTTGTGATCTCCCATTCACTAGGTAATTTTTTTTACAGTACCTTATTAGGTCGCAACTTTAATATTGATTCTTCTTGGAACTCTTTGCTGATGCCTTCAGGCTACGATAGAATTCTCCTTTTAGCCGTTGCCAAGTATCTGTTTCTTCTACTTTGCTATAATTTCCTCCTTGTCCACAGCATCTACCAGACAGTGAGTGGGATGATGTCTTTTTTCTGCTGTAATCTTCCTACCCAGCACCTTGCTGAGTGTACAGTGTGCACACAGTGTATAAGTTGTCAATTGAATGAAACTATCATCATTATTCCTTCTCTTTCTCATTGTCTGTTCCTAGAGGTCAAATGTTGTAATTGCTACCTCTGAAATGCTTTCCTTTCTGCATGCACAGCCACATTTCCTTGCCCTGTTTTTACTATCTGTGATTTATATGGACAATAATATTCTTGAACATTTAGTCTCACAACTGGACAGCTTACTGGGTGATAAAACAAGAAGGAGGATCAGGAAGAGAATGAGGAGGAAGTTTTGGAAGAGGGGAGGAGGTGGTGGGGGGAAAATGTTTTTTTTGTGGTACTGAGATTGAACCCTGAGCCTTCAAACATAGTGATGTCCCAGCTCTATTTATTTACTTAATTCTGAGACAGAGTCTCACAGAGACTTTAAGTTGACTAGACTGGATTGAAACTGTGTCAGCCTCCTAGAGTGTTGGGATCATAGGCTTTGCCACAATACCTGGCTAATGAGATTAGTTTTGAAATAAGGCTGATCATTTTCAATGGCTGTGGCTTACCTTGCTGTAAGAAATTTTGAGATGTAGAAGTGATGGACTTTTGCCAAGCTGTTTCAGATAGATGGGAAGTTGGTGATGGGTTAGTATAAACTGTGGTCTCTTGAAGCAAAATCTGAACTGTGATCCCTGGATGCTTCCGTAACTTTACATGGGCTTTACAATATGTTCAGTTGACCAAAGCTAAATTGCAATATTTCAGAACTTCTGGTTCAGAAAAGAGTGTAGAATTTATAATCTAACCATGTGGAGCAATCTCAAGCTGCATATCTAATTTCCACCATGCTCACTACCCTTGCATGCCTGGTCAAGCCACAGCTGAAATGTTTTGATGCTGTCTGTATTTGGATGTCACTTCTTGCTTCAAATTTACAGACTGACTTGGATCTTTCAATTGTCCCCCACCACAAGAAGAAAATGGAAATACTCGAATTCAAGTTTGCAACCAAACATTTCAGATACCACAATTAGGTTATAATAAATGAAAGATCTAAGTGAGAGATAAAATCCCAGATGTCTTGAAACATGATTCAGAGTGATAGATACCAAATCTGTTGACCAGCAATTTAGCTTTCACAATGCCAATTTAGTGTGAAGGAAGCCATCCCTTTGGGGAAAGGGACTTCTGAAAAGCCTTGGCCATGACCTCAACCACTGACCCTTGCTCTGAGCTTTTTCTCCTTAATTCCATTCTCTTTCCCACCACTGTAATCACATCTCCGTCCACAACTATCTTTTGCCTAAGAACCTGCATATTCAAGTCCTTGCACCCTTCTGGCTGAGTGGCCCTTCTGGTGTTCCCTGTCTCGCAGCCAGGGCTCAGCCAAGCTCTTTTGCTGTTCCTGAATGTACCACCTAGAGTGCTGCCATGCTGTTTTCACTGCATCTTTTGCATTTTCTTGAAGGATCTTCTCCCCATGAAGTGGCCTCCTTAATTTTTTCACCCATTATAACCCCACCGAAATAGCACCCTCTTCAGAGCCCTCAGTCAGGGAGAATCTCTTCCTGCATTTGCAGATTGTTTATTCATGTATTTAACCTTTAATTTTTCATTACATTCTTCTATATTTTTTCAATAAAAAACCCAAAGCATTCTATGTAGTCAAAAGTATAAGAATGGAAAAGTATAGGATTGGAATGTTCCAATCCTATGAATGTTAGCTGTTTTGTTCTAAGAACTTATGGAATTTGTAATGCAATCATCTTAGCTATTCCTAGGATTGGAACAATTTTGCATGTTAGTGTCTGGTGATTTGAGGAACTCTTGAAGAACATTAAGTAAAATAACAACCCTAGTTATGCTCCTACCACCTTGTTTTGAAGGCCTATATCGTCATTGTTTTGGCTCTTTGCTATTGTTATTTATTTGTCTTTTTTGTTTCATGTTTTTCTAGTAATTTGTTTTGTTTTGGTTTGTTTTTCTCTATAATAGAGAAAGGATAGGTATACATGTAGAGGCTTATACATGTGTAGAACTTCCTCTAAACAGTTTATGAAATCGATTATATTATGCGTGATGAAATGAACAGCTACTTTTAAGAAAAAGAGACAGTATGGTATCCATTGCTGATACTGTATTGTCATGCTGTGAAATCCAGTAATGCTATTATTCTTTGCTCAGCGTGGTTTTCGCCTGTTTTGTATTATTTAATTTCAACATACATGAAGGTATGGACAGCTAATTTAAATGAGAACAAGAGACATTTTGGCAGCCATTGTTGATTTTCCTATTGTCTGGTTTTGAAGGCCTATAATGCCTTCTTCACTCTGTTCTGATCAGTTTAATACTATCTTGTTTTGTATGAATTCATTGTGTGTGAAAATACAGGCAACTATTTGGACAAAAACAAAAGACATTACAGTAGCCATGGTAGATATCCTATTATCTTGCTTTGAAATCTGTGCCACTTAGATTGTTTTCTTTTGATCTACTTTGTTCTGTTCTGTTTAGTTTTACCCTTTTTAAAATAAAAAAGTATAAGAAAGAACATTAAAACTGGCCACATCATTCCCTTGCCCAATATACCTTGCCCAGATAATATTTCTTACTAAAACATACTGCATATATTTTGTTGGAAAATTCTGAGAGCATAGAAAGGAACCAACATATCTCGGTTACTTTTCTTTCATTGCTGAGGCAAAATACTTGATGCCCAAAATGAAGGAAGGAAAGGTTTATTTAGTGTACAGTTTTTGAAGGTTTCAGTCCATATTAAGCTGGCTTCAAAGTAGAGTGGTGTAGCTGAGGGTCAGATGTTCATGGTGGCTGTTGCAGGTATCACAAGCTACCAGAGCAACAAGGGTAAAAGGGAAAAGCACACCTTCTTCCCTTCCTTATATTGTATGCTGGCTTCGCCCCCGGGGCAGATGCAGCATTCACACCACCAATCTCAGCACTAGACAAGGAACCAATGACAAATGCTAGACTCAGCCACCTTCAAAAGACCTGCCCCCCACATAGTTGACTATATGAGGCTTTGGGGGGACATCAAGACACAAACCATAGCACAAGATGAAAAGCAAAAGCATCCTCACTCATCTCTCCATATCTTTAACATGGGGCAGTCTACTATGTTTGTGTTTTTTGGTTGTGTTTTGTGAGTATGTGGTATACTACTAAGCGCTGAACCCAGGTCCTAAGGCTATCACACTGAGCTACATCTCCATCTCTTTTTAATTTTTTATTTGGAGACATTCTTGCTAAGTTGCCCAGGCTGGGCTTGAACCTGCAATCCTTGTGCTTTCTCCTCCTTTTCCCTTCCTTGCTGGGATTACAGGTGTGCAGCACTGTGCCCTGTTAGCTCTGTTTTATGTGACATTTATCTTCTACACTGACGTCATGGAGTGTTGCTAACACAGTTTTGTGTCCACAGAGCCCTTAATCCAGTCAGCACAGAGTGAGTGTCTGCACTGTTGTATCCACATATTATGATTTCTAGATGTTTTCATTTAGTATATCTGCTGCCAAAGTGAGCACAGTGTTTTCATTTAGACTCATAGACTTTATAATGTGCAGGCAAGCTCAGCTGTCAAAGCCCACCTTTGGGTTTGCATGGAAATGTATGTTTGCCTTCCAAAAGCAGAATGAAGGAAACTTGTAGCTCAGCATCTCAGGTTTTTCTCCTCCTTTGTTGAAGGGCTGTAGGCCCCTGGGATGTTGGAAATCCTCCAAGTTGCAAGGAAGGTAGAAATGATCTCTCTCTCATCTCAGTCTCTGTTTCTCATGTGCCTCTGTTTCTCTCTTGGTATCTGCACTATTGTCCTGTCTTTCCTAACACTCTCCTTGCCCACTTGCTTATCCTGCCCTGGCTCTGCATGACTTTCCTGCTTCATAGTTGTTCAGCTTTCCAATTCCCACTTCTCAGGAGGGCAGCCTCAGAACTTGCTTATCTTCATCACTAGACCAATGGTGCAGGTGCTTATGGGTATTCAGTTTACACCATGTGTTTGCCCTGGACCAATCAAATGTGGCCAGAAAATCCAGTCAGGTGGTTGGAACCAGATCAGCTCCACTCCACAAAGGAACAGACTCCCCATGGGAAAGTCTTTGAGAAAGCCAGGGCAGAAATTTGAGATTAAATTAAGTAATGAACAGTTAAGTATGTGGGGGGTATTTAAAGAAATAGAGATTTAGGGGGAACTAAAAGCATCCTTAATTGCTTGAAAAGAGTTTGTGAATAAATGAGGAAACTCCCTCTCCCCTTTTTTTCCTGTGCTTAGCTTGGGAAATATAACAAAAATGAATCCAGAAGAGTGGACGTGAGGTGCTGAGCATTTTAGGAAAAACAAACCCTAATAATAAGCCCCCACATGGACTGTCTCTGGAGATGCAGTTTTCTTCGTGGGGAACCTTGAGTGAACAGAACTTGAGTGAATCCTTTTACTGGGCCCCTTGCGCCTTTGAAAAGGCTTAGTCCAGATGACCTTGGAAAGTTCTCTCTGACGTTCACAATTTCAAGAACTTAGTTAGAGGAGTTTCTTCCTAGCTATATTCACAAAACATCTAGGCAAACACATGTGCACCTCAGAATTGATACCTGGTGTGTGGCATTTGCACAATGCAGGAGCCTTTCTGGATTTGTGCCTCCCAAGTTGACTGCAGTATCATCTGAGGCTACTTAGCCATCTGGCTGCCGCTGCCTCACATCTCCTGGAGAGCTCATTGCTTCCAGCTAGGTTTGGTAGTCTGGGGCTCATTTCATTTTCTAAACAGCTAAGTGATTATAATACAGGAAGCAAGTGTGAGGCTGATGACAAAGCTGATGACAAAGACTGTTCTTAGTGAGAGCAGAAGAAAAGCCTGGCCGCCTGCATAGAATCTACTAGTGATTTTGAATCACCAAACTCATTGCTAACTAACACTGCTGTAATTAGAGTTAAGCTGCGAGAGCCAAGACTCAGGAGGCCATCTGGTGTGCTGTTCGCAGAGAGGAAGAGAACATTCCAACCCTGGGGAACGGAGTTGCTGGGGCTCCTGAAGATGACCTTGTACTTTGCGTGACTTCTTCCTGTTTCAATTTCCTCTGTGATGGATGGCAGATGCTATGCTCAAAGGACACAGATGTTGTCCAAGACCTTGGCAGAAAGGGTTTCTTTCTTTTTTTTTTTTTTTTTTGTCCTTACACCCAGAACACCGAATCTGTGAATGTCTCCTAGGTATTTGTTAAGTGTGTGACACTAGGTTAGTTGTTGAGTGCATCTGTCTTCCTTTAAGGGGGCTAGTATCTAAGCGGAGGACAAAATAAAAGTAGCTGAAGAGTTGAAATGATAAATCCAAAAGTAGAGACCCTGGTGATATGGAGACTGGAATCTAGAGGGAGGATAGAACATAAGTACTTAGAGAGCTGAAACCAGTCCAAAGGTTAGAGACACCCTGGTCATTTATATGTTGAAGACTGGAAACGCAATTGTCAGCAGTGATTCATGAGCATTCCTTTTTGAGATGTTAACTAGGTCTTATGGACTCTACTAGGTCCCAAGGCATTCCAAATAAGTAGAGCTCAAAAAACAAGAAAAAAGAAAGCTATGTAGAGCTATTTAATATGCAAGGTAAGTTGCCGAAAAACCAAGGCCTGTTTGGAGGGCCTGAGCCCAGCAGTTTGAGAACAATCTTACAGGATACGAGGGTTAGTATTCTTAGCTGGTGCACAGAGGACTTTATGATTCACTTATGTAACCTTAGCCTATGGATCCAGCAGTCTTTTTGTAAACTTTGAAAGCAGCCTTCAAAGGTGGTTTTATTCTGTGTTCTTGTCTTTGACCTGGAGTTACTAACCCACATTGCTTATGGTAATTTCCTGACATGAGCCTCTTTATGGAGCCAAGACTCTGCCTGTCTCTCACACTCATCCTAGGTTTCAGCCTTTGACCGTGGCAGACCTTATGGATCAAAATGTCATCTTTTTTTTTCTGTACCATAGATGTTCTCGATAGCTGAGGTCAGTTATTATATATATCTCTTCTGAATTTTGTATCTTTAGGGTTAACCATTTCCCATTTTTTCTCCGGTTCTTCACAATCTCAGCTTCACCACTGTGGGTATTCTCTGGATGAAGCTACTGTGTTTAACGGTTCTGGCCAGGTTAGCACCGTGTGGCAAGATGATTTGGTGGTATAGATGACATATCTTTGATTGTAGACGTCAGTGAGTGAAATTACCTCTTATATCAGTGTTTACTAGAGAAACAGATGTGACACAGGATATACAAGTATATAAGAATTTACAAGATTGGCTTACAGTAGCCACCCATGGAGTTGGGTGAGGAAGCATGCTGAGAGTGTCTGCGCACTGGAGACCAAAGGATCCAGTTGAAGTTCTGAGCTCTCTGCAGCGTGTCCTGCAAGTCCACAGGAGGCCAACAGATCTTATGAAACTCCTCTACTTCTCTCCTGTGTGGGACCCTTTGCCTGCAACCACTGTGGCTTTGCACCTCACTGGGCATCACAGCTGTCGACTCAGTCAAAAAGCAAAGCCGTGCATGGTGGCATAGTCCTATAATCCCAGCACTGTGGGCAGGCTGAGGCAGGAGGATCATAATTTTGAGCCCAGTTTGGTTAACTCAGTGACTTAGTGAGACCTCATCTCAAAAACAAACAAAACAACCTCACAGCAAAAAACAATAAACACAGGCTACAACTACTCACGTTAACCCGTTTCTCATGGTATTTACAAACTACTCAGCCACTAGAAAAATGCCCTGTACCCTCCCTTAAACACCTAGATTTAAATACTGAAATGTGTACAAAAATCTATGATACATTATTGTGTAGGTTCCATTATTTCCCCCACTTATAATTAGAGGGTTTGATTTTCCAAGATCAAGTTGCTGTTAAGAGTTGAGATTCAAGCCAAAGGCTTTAGTTTTTTAAACATCATTTAAAAAAAATATACCTCCCAGTTTTGAAAGTTAGATAGGTTTGCTGTAGAAAATCTGGATAAAAGAAGAAAAGTGAAACCATGACAGATTGTTGCTGTTCACAGCTTGGATTTGCTCCTGGTCTTTTTGATTTGGATGCCCAGAGATAATTTTAAATCTGTGTATGTATTTATCGCTGTTAGAAGCTCCTTATGTAGAGTATTTTATTTTATTTTTTGGTGCCAAGGATTGAACTCATGACCTCGTGTTTGCCAAGCAGTCACTAACGCCACTGTGCTAAACTCCTAGGCCCAAAATGTAGTAATATTTCTGTTTCTATTCTTTTCTTTTTTCTTGGGGTGGTGGTGCTGGGCATCAAACTCACAACTTCATGCTTGCCAGGCAGACGCTTATGTCGCTGAGCTAAATCCCTGGCCCTGTACAGTATTTTGTAACCCATGGTGGTTACATGTTTATCCCGTGCATGTCTAAGGAGAACCTCCTATGTGCTGGGTGTGAATTTTGCCATCACAGGAAGAAATGCAGAGTCAGAGGCTGGGGCGGATCACGTGGAGAAGGAGGGAAGATGACAGGAGGATGGGAAACTGAGGGCTGAAGGCTAGAGAACTGAGGGCTAGAGAAGGGCTTCCTGGGGGAAGCAGTGCTTAAACTAAGTTCTCTCGGGAGAGGAGACTTTGGCTAGGAGAGTGGGGAGGGTACAGGCAGGGACCCTCAGATCACAGGGCGGCAGCAAGTCTCAGCGCTCCTTGTTTTCCAGTGCTGAGTCTGGGGACCAGAGGAGGAGATGGGGAGGTGGAGTAGTTAGGCCCCAGGCCCCAGGCCCCAGGGACATACACATTCCTAATCCCACGGGGCAGGGCCTCTCTGAGCTTTTCAAAGGAGGCTGATCTGATCTGTTTTAGCATGAGCTAAACTGAGCTGTTCAAGGAAGGGGAAAAGGAAGGGTTTATGCTTAAATATGCTGATGTATTAGTGGCATAATATTCCATTTCCTCAGTATGCCGTAATTAAGGAAGAAAACTCCTTGGGTTAATGTTATAATTCTCGAGGCATTGGATGTCTCTACAAGACACCAGTGGTAACCAGCGGTGATTATTAGCACCGACAGGATCCCTGGGGATGGGATGTGGCCTCAGTAGACAGGCCCAGTCCTAAGGTGGCTGTTGTGTCACTAACTTGCTCTTCAAAGGTTGTGTGTGACTTCCAGTTCCCAGGTAAGTGATACATGTAGTATTGACTTCCACATACTTTGGCCAGCTCTGACCATGATTTTTAAAAAGACTGTGCTATGATGGGCAAACAGAGTCAGTTTTCATATTTTAATTTCTATTTCTCTGAACGTGGGTGAGAAAAAGTTTTTTTTTTTTTTTTCTTGGTAAGAATGTGGTCATCGGCCGCTCTCGAACTGTACCAACTCCACTATTTATAGTTTTGGACCAGATATCCTTCTGGCATAGATCAGTGCTCTGAACATTTTGTACCTGCATCTTTTCCCTGGGCATGGGGTTGTGTTCCTGTAATCCCAGCTGCTTGGGGGGCTAAATCAGGAGGAAGACAAGTTCAAGGCCAGCCTGGGCAAGAGCCTGTCTCAAAAGAAAACAACAAAAAACAAATAAACAAAACAACAAATTAACAAAACACCAAACCAAAAATCTTTCAGAGAAGATTTCAGGCTGACTTTAGCTCCAGGAGGTCCATTTCCAAGATTCCAGGATCCAGACAGACCACAGTGCTTATCCTATGAACAAGAGATCTTGTCATTTTTATCCATCATAGGGGCTTGTCAAAAAGGACAGAATAAATAAAAAAGCTCTTAGAGATGCTCTTCTTTCTGGCTGTAGGAGATTGATTCTGGAATCCTCTGGGGGTCCTCAAGGCCTTGCTTAACCTGGGGTAGTGCAGATACAGATCCCATATATGTCAGATCATCCCTAGATTACTTATAATAGTGAGTGCAAAGTAAGTGCTAAGCAAATAGTTTTTATACTGTATCATATGGGCAACAATGGCAAGATAAATTGTTCATAGTTAGTACTATTGTTTCTAAACATTTGTGAGTTATGGTTTGTTGAATTATTATTGCCATTATTATTTCTTTTCGCAGTACCAGACATTGAACCCCAAGCCTTCCTGCTGAGCTACATTCCAGCTGTTTTTTAAAAATTTATTTTGAGACAGGGTCTTGCTAAGTCACTAAATTACCCAGACTGAGTTCTCACTTGAGATTTCCCTGCCTCAGCTTTCCAGCTAGGATTACAGGTGTATATCATTACACTGGTTTATTTTTTTTTTCCACATCTAAAACCCCGCAAACACAGAGGGCTGACTGTATGAGACAGTGATGGTGAGCCTTTTAGAGGCTGAGTGCCCAAACTGCAACTCAAAAGCTACTTATTTATCACAAAGTGCCAGCCCTGCAATGAAACCTGAATATCTGAGGCTGTACCGCTGGGTGATGCCCATCAACTTGGCTCCTGTGCCGACAGAGAGGGCTGTGTGTGCCTGCTATGCATTCGTGCCATAGGTTCGCCACCACTAGCTTAAGGTACCTGTATGTTTTAAGCATTCAACTGCCTTAGATCAGTGCTGTCTGCTTGGAATATAGTGTGGGCCACTTATGCAATTTAAAATTTTCTACTGCCACAGTGAAAATGTAGGAACTGAAAAAATTAATTTTGATAACATCATTAAATCTGTGTATTCAAAATATGATCACGTAATCAATGTAAAGTGAGTGTTGTGATTTTATGCATGTCTTCATATCAAACCCTTGAAATTCATGTGCATTTTACATGTGAGCACGTCTCAGACTGCACTGACCACATTTCATGGCTTCAGCAGTCATGTCATGGCTGGGTGACTGGCCAGCAAGTGTGGACAGTCTACCAGAAGGACTGCATAGGACTCATAGTTCCATGGGGACTCGAGGCCCAGGAGTGGGGAGGAATTGACATAGGCCTGTGTCTGGCCAGTGCTGCTCCTTCTGTGTAGAGATTGTCACCAAGTGATGAAGTAAATAGGAAACTGTAAACTCTCATTAGGAGGTGGAGACAACATCAGGGCCCTGGGCATTCTGCTGCATCTAACACAGTGACTACAATACAATAAAGAAAAAATGAACTCCCCTCACCCCAGAAGCAGAAGAGAGATGAGTAGAGAGAGCTTTCTCTGGAAAGGCCCTCTTGTTAAGTCCATTCTGAACCCTGGGGTCTGACTGAGACAGAAGGATTTTCTGTCTTCTAAACAAATGAATGCTTACCTTTCAAGAACATTTGATCTTCGAATTCCTGGTCTCTGATGGACCCGGTGAGTAGCCAGCAGGTGGCGCCAGAGACACTCGGTAACCAGGGAAAGGGCTAACTATAACTGTTTTAGGCTTGGACAGCAGGAGCCAATTGAAGTCTGCGTTGGAGGCTCAGATGCTGATGCGAGGGGCAGCTGCCTTTACGGCCTCCATCCTTTTAATATGAAAAGTGAGCAACTGGGGGACTAATTCTTATATCTAAAGTAACACCTATGATACTTTTCCTTGTAATAAATATTTATCAAAAGCCAACTCCATGCTTGGCTAGAATATGAAACAGAAGTAACAGATCAAGGGGAGGAGGACTTTGGCAAGTGGTAGGAATGGGGGCAGGAGAATAGCAAGTAGAGTGAGAAGGCAGAGGAGTTGGGGAACACTTGCTCTAAGATGGGACGGGCCCACAGGGTCTTGCCGTCTAATCAT
>PVLA01008363.1:0-89303 GCA_004027455.1 Hydrochoerus hydrochaeris
GGGCAGCCGGTTTGAACAGAGCCCATCCCAATGGTCTTTGCTTAGAGCCCCAGGACAGGGCAAGAGAAGACAGGAAGCAAGGAGGACAGAAAGGAATAGGAGGTGGGATAAGGATGCAGCTCTTGGAAGACTGGAGGAGCTGAAGACAACAGTGGACGGTGGGGGCCACTTGTAGGTAGGTAGGTTGCTATTCCAGTAAACACACACTATTTAAACTTTTGTTCTTCCCATGAATAGTGATGGAATTCACTTTGTTTTGTAAACACACTTGTGAAGGTGGGATTATTTATGCTATATCCAAATAACATCTGGCCATATGTAATATCATAACTGTAGGTCTTTGTGCTCTGCCTAAGCAATTACATTCCTACATGTTGACATATGTTACAGTGAGCCAAATGTGAATGAAAATGTCAGCCCCACTGATAACTAAAACAGAAAAATTCCTTCCACCATTGAAACCCTCAACAAATTGTGATTGATCTATGCAACATCAAACTGTGCAGCAATAAACATTAGCTGCAAATAGTATGGAATATTACAAAAATAGTGGAAATTTAGTGGAGATACAGAAGCTATTCAAGAAATTACATAAGAATATTAGAAATAAAATTGTCATACTTAAAATTAACTCATTGGATGTCCTTACAGATATTTGAAGAAGGCAGTACTTCAACCTGATTAACATGTTTAATTTCTAGTTAAACACTATGTTGAAAGCAGACACATCTTTAAAGACAATTAGTAAATTTTCAATCTTGGATAGCACACATAACTCTACTATAATTATTGATCTGGTGTTGAGTTTATAAATATCACATGCTAGCCAAGTGTTTAAAAAGTAAAGACAGTATAGTAATACTTACGTTCACAAATGTTTCTGTTTACAAATAATTTATTGTGCAGCTAAAATGTTGCTTCTGTCAATAAACTCTGTATTAGGTGACAAACAACCACCACCATCTTTCCCTTTACAAACACAAAAGAAGCCATCTTGCCAGGAATGTTAAAACAAAAAATTTGTAACCCAAGGTTGAATGAACTATCAATTCAGAGACAAGGTAAGAATTATGCCCTGAGGACATCTCAACATTAAAGAAAACAAGTAACATTTTCTTATAACTTCCTTCAGTAAAGGGAACAAGACACTAGAAAATTACCAAACTGAAGTTTTGAAAATGAAACTGAAAATCAAAGATCAGAGAATAAGAGCAATTCTGAATTCATTTAAAATCACATAGCAACAGAAGCAAATACAATTACTGAAGTGAAAGCAATTCAGGCAGAGCATATGACTCCACTCAAAATGTGGGAAGAAAAAAACTTGAGATTCTAGAAGCTCAATGAAACACAAGTATAATTAATTTAAAAAAAAAATCAGAGAAGCACACCATGGTCAAACAACTAAGCATCAGGGTAAGGATAAAATTATCAAATCTGATATTTAAAAATAAACACTCATAGTACCATACACAGTAAATAGATAAGGAACATGATGACAAAATTGGAAAAAGAAAGTCATAATTATTAAATTGTTCTTTAATAATTTTTTAATTAAAAGAAATATGAGGCAATCTGCACAAGATTTTTATTTTCTTTGCTAACAGAGAGAGAGAGAGAGAGAGAGAGAGAGAGAAAGACAAAGACAGATGGAGACAGACAGAGAAACAGAGTGATAATTGACTCAAAAGACAGTGAAAGCCACAAAGTCTCATAAACTACTGTGTGGTATGGGATGAAGCAGAAAATACAATAATCAATTTCAGTCCAAGCTGGAAGCATTGACATTAAGAGAACTTTATGAAATTAATTATAGTCTAAGACTGAAGACCTGAGGACCAGGAGGGCTGCAGTTGCAAGGCTTAGAGTCTGAAGTCCTCAGAGCCCAGAGCCTGGAGTCAGGAGACTGAGAACAGCACTATTTTTGGGAGAAAAGCTGAAACCAAAGTCCCAAGAACAAAGGGCAAGAGAAGGACACTGCAGCCCCCAAAGAGACAATGAACTTTTCTTTCCTCTACCCATTGTTTTAATTCTTCCATGCATAGGTCAATATCACCAACATTGGATAGGAAGACCAATCTTTATTCAATCTATTAATTCAAAGCCTGTATCCTCTAGAAGCACTCTTATGCACACACATAGGGACAATGTGAAGATCTAAGAGTGAAAAGGAAATTTTATCTGTTGTAATATTTCAAGTTCTAATGATCTATTTACTTGGGAAATACCTTTTGTTTTCATAATATTGAGCCATACTACTTTAACAATGCTGGGAGATAAAATAAAAAATTGGAAATGTTGTTATATATCAAATTTTATTTCAGATGTGGTCAGCAGGAGATTAGTTCAAATGATTTGCCTCAGAATTTCAGGACTTGCACTGTCATGGCCTATTAGAACAATTCCTATCCAATACTAATTATATAAAGAGCTATATTATGTATTTATTTTAGTCACTGATGTTCACTGATCATCCAAGGCACAGTTTCCAGAATGTAATCTTCCTGTGTCTGTGCCAAATGTCTTGCCAGGCTTATCACTTATGTACTCTACACTGTTGTATGCAATCCTGCTATATATTTTATCTCCTGTTCATTTGAAACCTACAGAAAATATATTTATGACTCTGGGCTATCTTCATTTAAGTTCTTACCTTTCCAAATTACTGGAACAACACTAAAAATATAATACCTTTAGAAAATTAAAAAAAAAACACAAGTTATGTATATCATTTCCTTCCTTTTACACAGTGACTTTTCCCCTATAGAGGATTAGTCTGCATCTTCAAATATCTTCTCTTATTCAATTAAAGATGCTGTAATAACAGTGATAGATTTGGCAGCTTTGATGATAGAAAATGATTTTCCCATAATTCAGGAATCAAACACAATGGCCACATTTCTTTTTGATTCAGTCACCTATTGGGGCTCTCTTCTCACCTTTAAATGACCACAGCCTTTCTGTTTGATCATAAGTTCTTTTCTGTTCTTTGTGAGGATAAAATATTGGACACACACACACAGTATGAGAAAGAACATTTTGGACTTTGCTACCTTTTTTTTTAATAAAGGCCCTGATTTCACAATGAATGGCACATCTTCATGACCTCATGGGACCATAACTGCATTTCAAAACTGCTCTCTCTGAGCCTCCATTTATCATCGGATAAGACTTTCACATATGAACTTAGAGTGGATACAATTTATTCCAGGAAATTTGCATTATTCCAAAACAAATACTAAAGCATATTCTTCCTTTGTTAGACACACAGATTATTTAAGAAAATGGTGTGCAATATTTGTGCTAGAAAGTTAAGGAAATGAAGCAATAATAGAAATTGATAACCTACAAGAGAAAAAAATGTATTCCATGAGAATTTCAAAAAGCAAACACTACAAACAGAATTACATCTTTAAATATTCTGGAACAGAATCTTGGGGGCTAGATAGGAAGTTCTTTAAAAATATATTGTAGGCCAAATATTTAGTTCAGTGGTGCAACACTTGCCTTTCAAGCATGAAGTGCTGAGGTTGGTTCCAAGTACCAAAAAAGGAAAACGAATGTTGCAGTGATTTGTTTCAAGGCCAGTCTTATCTTTTTGTTCTTAAAAAATTATAAATCATGTCACTAAGCAAAAACATTATGAACAATTAAGAAAGAAATAAGTGAATAGCAATTCAAAATGAGAGTAAAGGTCAATTGTGTTATGCAAAAGATTGAGCATAGAAGTGTGGTTTCTCAGAAACAGAGCACAATGTTTATTAATCTCTGGTCTCCCTGCTACACCTAGGCAGCTGTATGGTTTCTGGAGACATTACATGAATCATAATTTTTAGTAAGATCTTTGGTTCAAAGTCACTGAAAGAACTCTGCCATTTTTACTGCCCCAACCTGTTAGCAGAAGAAATAAGAATGCCTTCAAACATGGACATTCAAAGAATAGGTTTTTAAAAATATGGTCAAATATACTAAAATTGGACTTAAATAACACAGAGTTCACATTAGACTACAATACTTTAGGTGACATATTCTGGAAATGAACTAGTGCATCAAATATATACTTTACTAGTCTGATAGGAAAAAAAAACTTCTTCATAAAATTTTTAAGTTTGTAAAGTCAGGTTCTTTATCTATGAGCTTGAAATCTAAACGAAGACTGTTATTAATTACTAGTCATATTATTCAGGATAAGAACTGACCACCTTGAAAACAAGTAATCCATTTTTGATAAAAGAACATTTTTTCATGAGCAATAGGCATACAAATTGAAATGTATTTCTAAAAGCTAATATTCAAGATTTCATTACTGATATCTAAAAGGTGTTTTATTACAAAATAAGTTAAAAAGTCATTACTGAAACCTATGGAATTAGGAGTCTGTCATGATTTTAAGAAATGAGAAATCAGGTGGCTGTTTCCTGTGCAAGATGACATATAAATTGATGACACATAAAATATTTTCATCCCACAAATAAGAAATATGGGAATGCCACATGGGAATTAAAAACCAGAGAGACCTTGAAAGTGTGTGGTTAAATTCCTGGAAGAGGACTTTGCTTATGATCCAGTCCCCAATGGCATATTCCCTAAGGATGTAACAGAAAATGTGTGACTCCTGATACACTTTTCCTTTGGAGTTAGGGTCTCAAAGGTTTGTAGAGACCTGAGGGCTCCTCACTGCAGCTGAATAGACACTGTCACTAAGAACCTGAAGATCAGTCCCCAGCAGAGGTGGGTAGATGATATATTATTCTATTTTGTATAAAAATATTTAAAATTGTGAACCATGTCTTATACTCTACTTTGAATTTGAAATTATAATTTATGTGTAATTGAATGATACAGAATGATACTAAGTACTAACATTTGCTTATAAGATTTTTAACTATTTAACTGAATGAATGTATATAATACAATGCTTCTATTTATGACTTCATGTAAGGGATACTATTATAGCCCACTTATTAAGCAATTATATCACTACTGAAACAAACAATGACTTCATCAGAGTGCCTACTGATGTCATGACTTTACTGTTGTGATAGTATCTAAAGTGAAACTCCCACATTTCTAACATTGAACTTACAAAAGGAAGTTAGATACAGAAGTATTTAATTTCAAAATGATTCCCCTTTTTGATATGACTATACATCACATTTATCCTTGGGATAATTATCAATTAGATCTGGGGACAAATTGGTAAAAAAGATAATGTAATTTGTCCAGTAGTAGATAAACCATATATCTGAAGGCTGCCAAAATATGTATGCAATTATGTCAAAAGGACTTTGATAAGATAATTTTTAAATGGGCTTCTATTTGAGGAAAGGCATTTATTTGAGCAAGTGGATGATGTTTACTGCTGAAGTTTATATTTCTGATTTTATGAGACTAAAACTGTATGATATTTTCAAAGCAGAAGTAATAAACAGAAAGAAAATACAGTTGTTTAGTTGTTCTAAATTTAACCAAAGTAAAATAGAATGTTCAAAAATAAATTTGTTTTATTTTTATTCTCCCTTAACACAAAACCTAGAAATTAAGAGGGTTTATCTTCAGTGGAAAATGTTGGGGATTTAATGAACAATAGTAACATATTGGTTAAAGACAGGCAAATCTTGAAATAGATGTAAAAATACTCTCTGCTACTTAATATTGAAGTTATTGGTAACACGAGGAAGACTTATCACTGTGGTTTCCTATAGATGGTAATTATTGATTGTCTTAATGTTGAATAAACACTTCATAACTGCCCACAGCATAATATGTAGAATTATGACTTTTTAACAAGGATATAATATTCCAAAATGCCATGAATCTTGACTACATTTCAAAATTCTCATAAAGTTTATCTATATTCAATTTGCCCTGTCACTTTGGCACATAATTCATTGTATGATTTCTCTCATAGAGGATAACTTGCCTCAGCTCTCAGTTGTCTAAGTATCATTCTCAGATTTCTAATTTCTTTACTTCAATTTATCCTACGTTACACAAAAATCTAATAACAGCTGTATAGGTGGTTTTGTATTTTCCACACCTTCTCTGATTTACCATAGTAGCTTTTTTCAGTCCCTATAATTTTGTGTCTTCATGACTACAACAGTGACAGTTTAAAACTCAAAACCCATCATACTGCAATGGCAAACTGAAACACTGAAGCAAAATCCAGAATTTGGGTGCCAAGGTATCACTTCAGGGGTATAGACACCAGGACACCAGTTTTCAGGACATATGGTGAGGGGAAGTCTAGTGGCTGGGATTGATGGTTCAGTCAACTGAATCCCTGTAAGGGGCTTAGGCCTCTGACATGGGTTATTTTTTGTCATTGGAGGTCAGTTTCCAAACAACAGCTGGACGCAGTTTTCTGTGCAGTTAATCCCTGTAGGAGACTATTGGACAAAATAGTTTTGTCTAAAGTGGCAGCAGCATACCTAGTCTGTTGGACTTTCATCTGTAAACAGGATGAACTGGGCATGTTTCAGCAGGATCAATTTTAGGACAGTTCATCCCAGTACAACATGTTGTATCTGGATAGTTAGATATCAGTCTAAGGTGAGGTTGTCAGCTTTCTTATCAAAAGGACAGTGGTTGTTACAGTGCAGAGGCAAAGGGAAGAGGCATCCCCTATGGACCAAATCCAATTATTGGCACAGGTAGGCCACTAGGCACTCCCTGGAACTGACAGCCTGAGCAAGCAGCATTGCTTTTGTGAACTCAAGGATCCAGATTTTATACAGCCATCAGTTCAAAGGAATTTGCTGAGTTTTGTTTGTTTGTTTGTTTGTTTGTAACCACTTTCTGCCAGATATTGTAGCACAGCTTTTGCTTCTTTCCAGCAGGCATGTTAGAAGTGGCTTTAATCAGAAGTGCTTTTTAAAAAGGGAACAAGATTTTAAATGTCTGGCAGGTTGAATCCAGCTCAGTAGTGGAGATAGTTAACTGGAGAAGATTGAAGGTAGAGGAAGGCACTTCTTTAGATTCAGGAAAGTATACCAGTAGGCTAAGGGTGGCAGAAAAGTGAGGCAACATATCTTGGTGTGGGGGGGTGTTGCAGAGAACTGGCAGCTCAGAGAACTTGAACTGGCCTTATAGGCAAGAGAGGTACATTTCAGCTGTTTGATCATATATGTGGTTTGTTGGGAGGACTGTGACAGTGCTAAATGGAACAGAGAAGTCTCAGAAAAGTTGCTGGTGGCTTGGCCAAATCTGCAGTTAGAGCCTTCCAAAATTAGGTGGAGAGCTCTTAACAATTTGTGTCTTTTGGTGAGCTAGATTTTTGTCTCAGGATCTTCTCCATTGAAGGGGCTTGTGGGAGCAACTCTCAATCAGAGAAAGGAATCTTTTAAGTCTAGAACAGTCCAAAAATGGTGTATGGGTTGGGAAATGCAGAGAGCAAGGTGACGGTTGTGTTATTGATGGCACAGAGATCTTGCTGAACATCTGTAAAAGTGTATTAGGATGATATGTAGCTCGATGCATCTTTGTGCTCCTCATGATATCTGACAAGTTGTGAGGAGCAGAATAAGCCATCATGGTTAATTTCCAGGCCCAGAGGTGAGTTCTTAGTTTATACCTCTGGAAAGAGAGTTTTCAGAACTTCAGGATTGTAGTTATCTCCCTCAGGCTTATACAGCCATCATTTTCCTCTGAGGGAACAGTCAAAGTTGAAAGTTCAGGGATAAACAAGAGGGAGCTACTCGATTGGTGAAAAGAAGTCTCTTCTAAATTCAAGAGGAATTCCTTTCCCAAAAATGATGTGGAGATTGGCTTATATACAAACTCATATTTTACAAGAGGTAATCTCAGGCTGAAAGTTTATTCCTGGCAGAAGAAGTGAGAGACAAGAGTGTCAGATGCCCTGGTGCTGGTCATATTTTGATAGAGGTAAGTTTTGAAGGCAGGGAGTTCTGTTCTATTGTCTACTAGGAAATTCACAATTTTGCTGTGACTTTTCCAATTATTAATGCCTCTGGGGGGTGCTCAATTAGATGAGCTCGGTCTGTCCTATCTAATCAGGTCCAGCAGGGTACAACTTATTTGTCAGGGCTGATAGTCCAATTTTCCAATTTCCTCAAAGTGTAATATCAATGATATCAAAAGATATCATTGATAATCATCTTGGGTGGACATTAGATGACAGCATCTGACCAGTATGTATTGAGTGAGAGAGGCTACATGGCCAAATGTAGACAATGGGTAGCTGGAGCCAGTTAAATTGACTGGAAGTATATGACTTGGGAGTGGGGAGAGAAGCTATAGGTGATGGCAGCCATGTCAGTGGTGAGTGAGGATACCAAGGTGTAATTCTCAACAAAAAGGGCCTCTTTTTCCTTTTTTCCTTTGAGATGCCGGGTGTGGGTTTGTGTCCTTTATAAAACAACAAAAGCCATTTTTCTCTGAAGTCAGTGACTGTGGGTTTTGATTAAGTTCCATTTGTGGCTCCTATGTGTGTGCTGTTTACCCTTTAACAATGGTGCAACAGACAAGGCTTGGGTGCCCCATTAGAAAGAGAGATCATTCAGGTGCTCATCTGTCTGTGCCCCTTATGGGGACTTAGGTGCAACATTGCTAATGAGGTTGCAATGCCTCCATTATGCCATATGTTGATCACCATGGAACCACATGTGAGGGCCCAATCAGCCACTATGACCATTGATCCCAAATTGGTACACTGACAAAGCAGTTTATTGATTACCCTGTTCATTCCAGTCACTCAATCATTCAGCAGGCACTCAGAGGTTACACATTCCAAGCCACTTCCCTTGATGGTAGCCTTAACTATCAAGAGTTGATCAAGCTCTTCTTCTGCTTGAACTGAGCAGCACTCACAATTTGAGTAGCTGGAGTACCTCCAGGGATCTACTGGAGTTAGCCAGTTAGGCAGTCAGACAGATAGACACATTGGATCTTCCTCCTTTTGGGGCCAAATGTGGACAGCTCAAACAGGGACCCATGAATCCTCTTTGCAGACTTCCAAGGGGAATAGAGAAATTTTGAGGGCCAAACTTCCCATTGGGACCTGTAGAAGTTCTTGCTTCATGCTCAAGAGCCATGACTGGTGACCAAAGTGGTCAGCACAGTCGGTTTTCCCTGCTGATGCTCCAGACCCAAATGCTGAAAGGAAAACTGAAATCATGCCCAGAATTTGGAGGCAGAATTATTTTCCATCAATGGGCACTAATTAGGATCACTCTTAAAATATCAGGACCTTATCTCTAATAGGCTTATATTACACAAGCAAGCAGGAAGTACAGAGGCAGAATTGCTTGTCAATTGGGGACCATTGTATACAATGTACATTACAGTGACCACCTATACAACACAATGATAAGTCCTTTCTAAGAGTCAGGAACAACTGACAGTGGAATAGGAATCATTACCTGGGGAACTAAGGAAATGAAGTATATTAACTGAATGGGGTGGTGGATTTTCTGTTATAATACTATTTAGATTATCTAACATGTCATTTAGTTTAAAATTCACTGAAATAGTGAATTTAAGATAACCAACCTCACTAATTCTTTTTTTCATTTTTGTAAAGTCATATTCTTAAATTGTCACATTCTACACATAAGTTTTTCCTTCTTTTTTTTAGATGTCACTTAAATGTCACTTTCTCAGAAAGGATTTTCCAAATATGACAACTGTAATTCTTCCAAGCTATCTTAATACATCCTCATGTTTAATTTCTTTGTTCTATGTAATGTAATTCAGAATTATCTTGTTTAAATGTCTAACAACAGACTTTGCTCCTGTAATTAGAGTGGCAGGTCCATGAGCTAAAGGACAACAGATTTTCATGAGGTTCAAATATCAACAGGGACACTGTAAAATTTCAGTCAATGTCTGACTAATACAAAAATAAATAAACTATTCAAAGAAACTGAAGGGAAAGTGTGCTATTTATTGGCACCAACAAATAAATAAAGCATATCAAGTAATAGGAACACTGATGTTATTTTGGTTTTATGTCTTATTTTTATTTATTTATTTTCCATTGTTGTTTATTTCTCCCTACCCAACACTGTAGAAATGTTTTCTAAGTTTTCCTCTGTTTATTCACCTTAAAATATTTATTTTGCATTATTGTTTATTTCTCTCCACCCAACACTGTAGAAGTATTTTCTATGTTTTCTTCTTTTTTATTCAACTTAAAATATATGGCAATAATTCTGGTGTTTAGTTGTCCAGAATTTGTTGAGACAATAATCTTTACCCTTATGCCCTATGTCAAGCACTTTAGTCAAAGGATGATGAACTGAGTTTCTTGGAATGAGTATTGTTGTATCTATCGTGACTGCAAAGGGTTATTAATGGGTCTAATTATGGGGAAGAAGTCAACTTTAACATAAATAATTGTGAAAAAATATTGAAACTCATTAAAATAGCATATGGGTAGATGGTAAATATATGCCTTAAAAACATTCAAAGTAAAGATTATTATTGTAATATGAAAAATATTAAAATTAAAAAATTTGATAGAAGATCCACTAAATTTAGAAGAGTTACATTATTTAAACTATAAAATCATGTCACAAAATTTTTATGGGGAGTTCCAGCTTGCCAGGGATGGCCCAGCAAGAGTTTGGGACCATTGGTCCAGGTGGTCGGGTGCCTGCCCAGCCCCCTAGGACACTGGACTAGGCTCCAAAGGTTTCCAAGGATTGAGAGGACCATGCCCAGTGACCTTCATTCAACTAGGGGAGCCAGGCCCTCACCACAAGAGGAGCCAGGACCATGCTGTGAAGTGTGTTCCACTTCACCAGTGCTTGTCTGGGGAGAGTTTGGAATGATCATTCCCAGTGGTTCGGTGCCTGGCCAGCTCCCAGCACACTGGACTAGGCTCCAGAGGTTTCACACACTTGAGTGGACCACACCCAGTGGAGCTAGGACTATGCCATGAAGGGAAACAAGGAGCCAAGGATGTAGGAGGTGACTTCCAACACACCCAGGGAAAACTTTGGAACATCCCTTGAAACATGGAAATATAGGAAAATGACAAAATGAAAGACCAAAATGCAATCTCAAACCTCCAGCCTATCCCAAGAAAACCTAGGAGCCATGTACATAGAAGAAAATACTATCATATATCTGAAATGCTTGAAATAATATCAACTGAAATAAAGAAACAAGTATGGGAAGCTATGAAAAAACTCAAATCAGAAAAATTTTCCCATGTAAAGGCAGAAAAGATAAAAGTAGTGAAACAAACACTGAATACATCTAAAGAAGACACAGCTAAAAAGTTAGAGGAACAAAACAAAAAGATAGAATCCTTGAATAAACAATATAAAAAACAAAGGGAATGAATGAAGCAGATTCTAAGAGATATACAGGAAATCAAAAATTCTATTGAAAGTTGCCAAAACAGCCTCAACAAAAGTTAAGATAGAATTTCAGACCTTTAAGATAAGATGGTAGCTAGTGAGCAGGAATAAAAGATCTTCTAAAAATAACAAAGAATCAGGAAATAATTCAACAGCTGAAAGATGATGCAGAGAAAAACAACATAAGATTAATAAAGATAAATTAAAATGAAGGGGAAAACAAAATTATATCACGAGGCTATTTACAGAAGTAATACCTGAAAATTTCCCAAACATAAGAATGGAAATTAACATAAAGATTAGTGAAACATATAGAACTCCAAACAACCATAAACAAAATAAAACTACACCCAGACATATAATAATTACCATCCCAGAAATCCAACTTAAGATAGAATATTAAAAGCTGTTAGAGAGAAAAGACAGATCATCTATAAAGGAAAATCTATCAGATTGACAGCAGACTTCTCAACACAAGCAATGGAGTCAAGAAGAGCATGGAGTGAAATGTTTCAGATCCTAAAGGAAAATGACTTCCAAACCAGACTGATGTACCCTGCAAAAATGCTCTTCAAAATGAATGGAGAAATAAGATAATTCCATGACAAAGAACAGCTGAAGAACTTCATGATCAATGAACCAACCCTACAAAGAATACTGAAATACATTCTAGATACACATAGGAAAAAACACTAAGTAAGGCAGACAATTAAACAGAATGGAAAAATAAAGATACAACAGCAGAAAGGTAACATGTCAATAATAAACCAATATATTATAACCATTCATGTAAATGGCCTCAATTCACCAATTAAAAGAAACAGAGTGGCAGAATGGATCAAGAAACAACATCCAACCATATGCTGTCTACAAGAAACCCATCTAACCCTTAAGGAAACACATAGACTGAAATTCAAAAGATGGAAAACAATACTCCATGCCACATGAACTCAGAAAAAAGTGGGGGTAGTTATTCCATTTGCAGACAATGTGAACCTTAACCCAAGAATGTTCCAAAGAGATAAGTAATGTCACTACACTCTAATTAGGGGAAAACTTCAAGAGGAAGATATAGTGATCTTAAATATATATGCACCAAATTCCAGAGCACCCAGCTACACAAAGCAAGTATTAACTGAAATGAAAAATCAAATTAGCAATAACACAATTATAACAGGAGACCTTAACATGCCAGTGACACAAAGGGATAGATCAACTAGACAGAAAATTAGCAAAAAAAAAAAAAAAAAAGAACTGAACCACACCTGTGAACAAAAGGACTTGATAGACATATAGAGTGTTCCATCCACCAACATCAGAATATATATTATTCTCAGCAGTAAATGGGAAATTCTCTTAATTAGACCATATACTAACCCACAGAACATATTTAAGTAAATGCTAAATAATTAAAATTATTACATGTGTGTTATCAGATCATAACACCATGAAACTCGAAATTAATGATAAAAGAAACTGTAATAAACCCACAAACACATGGAAATTGAATAATATACTCTTGAGCAGTTAGAGGATAACAGAAGGAAGTAAAGAAGAAATTAAACAATATCTACAAGAAAATGAAAATAAAAAATACAACTTACCAGAACCTGTGGGATGCAATGAAAATGGTCCTCAGAGGAAAATTTATTGCCCTGAGTTCCCATATTAGGAAAACAGAATGACCTCAAATAAACAACCTGATACTACACCACAAACATCTAGAAAAAGGACAAGTCAAGCCCAAAGCCAAATGAAGGGAAGAAATTATAAAGATCAGAGCAGAAATTAATGCAATAGAGACTAAGAAAACAATACAAAAAATCAATGAATCAAAGAGTTGCTTCTTTGAAAGAATAGATACAATCAATAAGCTCAGAGACAACCTTACTAAGGAAAGCAAACAAAAGACACAAATTCATGCAATATAAAATAAAAAAGGCAAAATCACTACTGACTCTGTGGAAATAGAAAATATCATCAACACCTATTTTGAAAACCTCTACTCTCATAGGTTTGAAAACACAGAAGAAATGGACACATTCCTAGAAATACATAAATTACCAAACCTGGATCAAGAAGATGTAAAATGGCTGAATAACCCAATTTCTCTTAATGAAATTGAAAACGTAATCAAGTCCCTACCAACAAAGAAGAGCCCAGGCCCAGGCAAATTGACTGTGGAATTCCAAGAGAAACACAAAGAAGCTTAATGCAGACACTCCTCAAACTCTTCAAAGAAATTGAAACGGAAGAAATTTTCCCTATGTCATTCCTGGAAGCAAATATCACTCTAGCACCAAAACCTGTGAAAGACCCCACTAAAAAAGAGAACTATAGGGCAATGTCCCTAATGAACATAGATGCAAAAAAATTCTCAATAAAATATTGACAAACAGGATGCAACAAATCATCAAGAAGATTATACACCACAACCAAGTGGGATTCATCCCAGGTATTCAGGGATGTTTCAACATATGTAAATCAATAAATGTAATCCACCATATCAATAGAACCAAAAGTAAGAATCATATGATCATTTCTATAGATACTGAAAAAGCTTATAAGATCCAACATCCATTCATGATAAGAACCTTACAGGGAATTGTAATAGATGGTCTTAACCTCAACATGATAAAGGCCATCTATGACAAACAAACAGCAAGTGTCATATTAAATGCTCAAAAACTGAAAGCCTCTACCTTAAAATCAAGCATAAGATAAGGATATCCTTTATCACTGCTCCTATTAAAGATAGTATTGGAAATACAAGCTCAAGCAATTAGACAAGGGAAAAAATAAAAGAGTAATGATAGGAAAAGAGAATGTTAAATTAATATTTGCAAATGACATGGTATTCTACATAGAAAATCCCTAAAACTCAATTGAAAGACTCCTAGATATAATAAATAAATTCGGCAATGTAGCTGGATACAATGTCAGTACTCAAAAATCACTAGTAGTCCTATACACTAACAGAAAAATCACTGAGGGAGAAATGAGAAGCCACACCCTTCACACTACCATCCACAATGATGAAATACATAGGAATTAATCTAACAAAATTAAGTAAAAGACTTATACAGTGAAAATTATAATACCCTGAAAAAAAGAAATTGAAGATGACCTCAGAAAATGGAAACACATTGCTTTTTCATGGATAGGAAGAATAAGTATTGTGAAAATGACCATTATCCCAAAGTTGCTATACAAATTCATTGCAATGAAAATACCACTAACCTACCTCATAGATCTAGACAAATCACTCCTAAATTCATCTGGAACCAGAAGAGACCTAGAATAGCAAAGGCGATTCTAAGCAGCAAAGCCAAGGCAGGAGGCATCACAATCACTGACCTGAAGTTATACTTCAAAACGATTGTAATAAAATCAACATGGTACTGGAATAAAAACAGTTCTGAAGATCAATGGAATATATCAGAAGATACAACCACAATACAAACACACTAAACCACCCTATCTTTGACAAAAGGGCCAAACATGTTCACATAAGAATGGTAATCTCTTTAATAATTGGTGCTGGAAAAACTGGGTCTCCATATGCCAAAAACTAAAATTAGACCCATGCCTATCACCATGTACTAAACTAAAATATAAATGCATCAAAGATCTAAATATTAAAACAGAAACACTAAATCTGTTGGAAGACAAAGTAAGTAAAAATCTTGAAGACATAGGGGTTGGTAGAGAATTCATGAACAAGAACCAAACTGCATGGGAAATACTTCCCAGAATCAATAACTGGGATCACATCTCATTAAAGAGTGTTTGCATGCTGAAAGAGATTTCCAGCCGAGTGAAAAGAAAACCCAAAAACTGGGAAAAATCTTAGTGACCAGTCCCTCAGAAAAAGGACTTCTGTCTAGAACTTGCAAAGAATTAAAAAAAAATTAGACCCCCGAAATCAAAGACCCAATCCAAAAATGGGCATCTGAGATGAACACGCAGTTCTCGGATGCAAAAATATAAATGGCAAATAAATACATGAAGAATTGTTCATCACTGGTCATTAGTCTCCATTGGTTATCTCACTCCAGAAAGAATGGCTAAGATCAAGAAAACTACCAACAACAAATGCTGGAGAGGCTGTGGGGTAAAAGGAAATCTGCACTGTTGGATGGGAGTGTAGACTGGTGCAACCACTGTGGAGGTCAATCTAGAGATTCCTAAAAAGCTGGGGTTGGAGGTCCCATTTGACCCAGTTATTCCACTCTTAGGCATATTCCCAGAAGATCTGAAAACATCTTACCGCAGTGATATATGGGCACCCATGTTTATAGCAGCACAATTTGTAATAGCCAGATCTTGGTAACAACCTAAGTGCCCATCAACCGAGGAATGGATAAAAAATTGTGATACATTTATAAAATGGAGAACTACCCAACTATAAATAATGATCACATTGAGATATTTAAAAATAAATGGATGCAACTTGAGTCTATACTCATAAGTGAAATAAATCAAACTCACATGCATAAATACCATATAGTCCCCCTAGTGTAAGAAATGGTAACAGTACAGAAGATATTATGGTAACCATGCTTCACCCTTGCATTGCTTTGAAGTCTTATGTTTTTATGCATTGATTGGAATGGTTTTATTCTGTTTTGTTTGATCTTGATATATGTGATGGTATGAATAGTTACTTTGAAGGAAAGACAATATAGCAGCCATTACTGATTTAATATCATCTTGCTCTGAAGTCCTACCATGATCTGGTTTTTCTATTACCATTTTTTCTATCACATTGTGTCTTATTGGATTTTAATATGTATGAAAGTATAAACAAATTTTTCATGGAAAATGAGATAATATAGCAACCATTGTTTATATTCAGTTATTTGGTTTAAAATGCCTTGCAATACTTTCATTCTCTTGACTGGTTTTATTATATTTTGTTATATTTGACATTATTGTGTGTAAAGCTAAGCTCAACTATTTCAAAGAAAGAGCGAGTGTTATTATAGCAAGTGTTAGTATCTAAATGTCTTGTGAAGTGTTGTGTCGCTTACATTGTTCTGTTCTGATCTGCTTAGATCTGTCCTATTTTGTTTTATTCTCTTTATAATAAAAAATAAATTAAAAAATCTCTAAGTGCTCATCAAGTGAAGAATGGGAAAAATTGTGGTACTTTTATAGAGTGGTGTACTACTCAGCTATAAAGAATGATCACATTGAGATATTTATAAATAAATGGATGCAATTTGAGACCATACTCATAAGTGAAATGAATCAAGCTCACATGTATGAATATCATATAGTCTACCTAGTGTAAGAAATGGTACAAGTACATAAGATTTTATGGCAATCATGGCTCACCATTATATTGCTTTGAAATCTTATAATGTTTTCATTCATTGGTTGGAATGGTTTCATTCTGTTTTGTTTGATCTTATGTGTGATGTTATGAACAGCTACTTTGAAGAAAACTGTACAATATGGCAGCCATGGATGATTCAATATCATCTTGCTTTGAAGTCCTCCCTTGCTTTTGTTCTTCTATTACCATTGGTTCAATCATGCTGTATCTTTTTGGATTTTAATATGTACGATAGTTATAAATCAATTTTTTATGGAAAATGAGATAGTATAGTAGCCATTGTTCATTTGCTCTTTTTGGTTCATAATGCCTTGTAATACTTTCATTCTCTTGTATGGTTTAATTCTATTTTGTTATGTTTGACATTATCATGTGTGAATCTACACTCAACTATTTAAAAGAAAGAGACATTATGGTAGCTACTGTTAATATGCAATTGTCTTGTTGTGAAGTGCTGTGTTGCTTACATTGTTCTGTTCTGATCTGCTGTGTTAAGTCTTGTTTTATTCTCTGTAAAATAAAAAAAATTGTTTTGGTTAACTAACATGCAAGGTGAAACATACAAGAAATTGTACCAATTTGAGAGGCTAATAAAAAGTGGAACAGAGGAAACAGTATCTGATAAAGAATAATGACAATTAGATAAATTATGAAAGTTTCACTAATATAATTTTTTTAAAAAGGGAAAGAGAATCAGTAACCAGAACAGTAGACTAAAAGACACATTTCCACTAGTTTTCTTTTCCTTAATAACAAAGCAAATGAGAATTTAAAAAGCTAACAGACACTGTTGTGAAAACATGCAACACAAATATTCAAGTAATGGCAGGAAAAAAAACAAAAAATGGAGGAAAATGTGTACAGAATCATCTATAAATAAAAAGAAGCAACCTGAAAAGTAGAAATTAGAACAAGGGTGTTTGTTATTTAGCACTGTATACCTTCTCATGCCTGATTCACACTCAATAAAACATACAAAGAATAACTTCAAATGTTTGCAAGTGTGGGCCATATTTTCAACTTAGTACAATGATAAGGAAGTAAATGTTACATAACTCTAGGTTATTTATTTGATTGATTATACTTACTTTTTCTTGCTCCACATCATTGCAGGTGTATTTATTATACCTAGAACACCAAGCAACATACCTGAGATAGATTAGTGTATGATTCAAAGAAATCTCTACAGCGGAGCTGTTAAATCCTGATTTTCTTTTTCATTGTTAATGGGCAGCTACTTCTACCCTGTGACCTAAACTGGTCAACAAACTATAAGAACTGTGCAACAGCTGTGTGTAGTGATGGTATATGATAGCCATGAAAACTGCTGAGTTCTCTAGGTGTTGAAAATTTATCTGCATAGGGAAGAAGAAAAGAAGTGATTACAAACTAATAATTCTGTTTGGAGTTTCTATTTGTGCACAAGACAAATCTTGGAAATTGTTGTTTATTTGTTTGTTTTGTTAGAAAAGACAAGAGTTGGATTAAAGTCATAGGCACAGGTCAAAGATAATTATGAAAATGATAATGATAATTAATATCAATATTTAACCAAAAGGATATTGATAATCAAGCCTATATAATGCCAGAAATTTATGGCATTGAATCTATTCAACAACAAAGAACTCAAGTTAAAGACATCCTCCTCTTAGGAGGCACAAACAAATCAGAGATGTCATCTGACCCATTTTTTTCTCTCCAAAAGTCCTGAGCATTCTTCTTTAGAAGACATGCACAGTTCTCCTAATTAAAGTTGAATGCTTTTTGTTGAACAGTGTGCAGTGGCCTTACAGATGCACACATAATTACAAACTCAACAACAAGGCTGCAAGTGTTCAATGAACCAGGAGAATACACATTGTTCAGATCATCACATTTGCTGCCCAGAACCTTTTTTGATACACGCAAATCCTCATAAAATCCCAATATTTCACTCTAAATATATGATTAATTTCTTAGAGGTCCACCCACTTTCTCCCTTGACAATGTATCTTGAATTAATCAAACTACTCTCTTCTATCAAAACAAAATGAAAAAAAAATAATATTATCCAAGTCTTGTCTTGTCCTGTAATGGAAATATCATACTTGCATGTTATTTTGTAATGACTTATTTTCTATTTCCCTAAACAGATGGATTTTCAACATGTTCATGACTCCTGTAATGATTACTGAATTCATTCTCATCAGGGTCTCAAATCATCCAGAGCCACAGCTTCCTCTCTTTCTCATCTTCCTGGTCATTTATGAGGTGACTAAGGCAAAGGACAGGGAATCATCACCCTTACCATTGTGGGCTCACAACTGCAAACCCCCATGTACTTCTTCCTCCCTACACTTGGCTGTCGTCAACTTTGGAAACTGCATTGTTATTGCCCCTAAAATGCTGAACAATTTCTTAGAAAGGACGAAAACCATCTTGTACTATGCCTGTGTCATCCAGCTGGGAGGATTCCTATTTTGATTGTGGCTGAGATCTTCATGCTGGCAATGATGGCTTATGACTGCAACATGACCATCAGCATTGCCCTGCTCTACACGGAGTTAGTGTCTCCATGGGTCTGCCTGCTGCTGATGCCCCTTATCTACCTCTATGGACTTTCACATTCATTGTGGATTCATCTTATATGTTCTCTGTGTCTTATTGCTCTCCCAATGTCATCAACCACTTTTGCTGTGATAATGTTCTTCTACTAGCATTCTCCTGCTCTGAAAATTACCTTCCAGGAACTGGTCTTCATATCTGCAGTAACAAATTTATTTTTCCCATGACTATAGTTCTGCTGTTCTGTTTCAATATTGGCCAGTCTATTCTAAGGATACAGTCATTGGAAGGGAGGAAGAAAGTCTTTTCCACCTATGCTCACATATGACAGCTGTCACTGTTTTCTATGGGACACTGCTGTGCATGTATAGACGAAGACCAACCACTCCCGGGTCACTGATAAACTGGCTTCTGTGTTCTACAACCTGGTGATCCCTGTGCTGATTCCCATGATCTACAGCCTGCAAACAACAACATAAAGGTTGCCTTCTGGAGCTTTGTGATAAATCTATGTAGTTCCTGTAAGCAAATGTAACTTTAGAGCTGCATCAATTAAGATTGATGAGTATCATTGTCTGAAAACAATTGTACTATTAAAAGAAAAGTTAGGTGGCTATTTTTCAAGTACATTGATATGGAAATTTCAAATATATTTTGAGAGAAATAAATTTAGCAAATGACTGAAGCTTTTTGAGTTGTGAAGGGTAAAACAGAAACATGATATTCACTGACATTTTCTTGGAATGTTCCAGTAAACAGCACGCAAGAAAAGAATCCAGGAAAGAGTAAGGCATAAGTTGTAAAGCTCTTTAAACAAATTTAAAGTACTAAACAGAAGATGTACCACAGAAGTTAATCTTTTATTTTTATTCTGTACCTTTTTGTTGTTGTTTTTGCTTCCTGAGTGTAGATAAGTATGATGGATCATTGCATGTGTAAATCTTTATAGAGACCAAAGTTCTGTTATGGGGAGTTTACAAAATTCTACTGAAATTGCTTTTAAAATAAAACTCTACAACTTTTTTTTTTCAAAACACAGCTTAAACAAACAAATGCTATGGCCATTATATTTATATTTTAAGTCCTAAGTGTTATTAAACCTGAAAAGGTCACATGTAAGACATTAGACTTGCAGTTCGTGTATAACTCCCACAGGATAAAGACAGGTATTGAACGATTTCCATTATTTTAATTTTCAAACTGCAAATGTAAGACAAAGAATAACAATGCAGAAATTACTCTCATTCTTTAATAGTTTGAGTATCAATTTTCTTTAATGTGAAAGGAAAATTTTCTATTTTGAGATAATATTAGTTATTTAATAACTGACCAATAATGAAAACACATTCATTTATTTTATGAAAGGATCAAAAAATTGTGATGCACTCATGCAATGAAATTCTATTCAGTAATAAAATTCTGAGATGTGTCCAGCAGTAAAAACCCTGTGATAATGAACAGATCTGCTGTTTCCTGAAGCTTAAGGGAGTATTTTGTCCCAGAAATGAGAAAAAAAATATAACCAAGACATATTCCTAATCTTCCAAATTCATTACAGGAAATACAGACCTTCCATAAGCCTCCACGACCACATGCAACCTGAAGAAACACTGCACTTGAGCTAACAGAAACCTCTAGTGTCATTTCAACAGGAAAATAGTTCTTCTATTTACATGTGCTGATGATGCACTTGGTGATGTCTTGTGTAACCAGTATTTTTAAAAATAGTTTCCTGGAATATTTGCAAAAAATTCAAGTGAAATAATCTCTCCTGAGCAGATTACTTCCTATGAATGATTCCTGTAGGAAAAACACTTGAATATTTCCAAGAAAGAAAAGCTGACTACTAAGTGACATGTGATCTTCCCATGCAAAAATTAAACATTGCAACGTGTAATGATTGATAACCTAGGAGTTTCACACCAAGAGACATTAATCCAGCCTGACAGGGGAGTCAGTCGAGGTTGCCTCACCATCCACACACTAGCAAAGATGATTTTCTTCTGCCTGTTTGAGGGGCTCAACCCAAAGAATTCTCAGGTTCAGAGGAAGGAGATTGCAACTGAAAAGTCTACTGTAAGTGTTCTAAATTTTGAAAAGACAGATAACCACAATTCTACACTTCTATTTGAAGTGGAAGCTCTTGTTCAAGGCCTGAATCTTTGTATGATGTACTATAATGACATTTCTTCTTATAATCCAATCCCTTAATTCCAATCCAATATTAATTTCCTAACTCCTTCTAAAATATAAAAGTTTAAAAAATTAACTGTGCTTATGGTTTTCCAAGGTTATTTCCTTAATGTGACATGCTACTGGCTCCACTGAGCTTCTATCATTCTGTTTGTAAAATATTGGATCTTCTGTGTCTAAAAGTCCTAAGATAAAAGGGTCACATTTACTCCTAGCTGAGCTTAAGAAAGATTTGCAACAGTTGGTGGGCTCCAGTAGAATTTGGAAGATTTTAACCTATCTAACAAGTATATTGAACCCATCAACCTCAAATGCAACAGGTATTACTTCTAAAAGAAAATCCATATTTAATCATTTTGCCTCTCTTATTATTAGTAAATGATGCAAAATGTATCTTTAATTGGAAAGAATAACCTAATATATTCAAAATTCTGGTCATTAAATTATTACTCAAAATTGTAGATTTTATATATTTTAAATCATAATCTGTATGCCTTACAGAAGACAATTATAGGGAGCAGCTGAAGCTCAGACATGTGGGGCATTAGGAGAGCAAGTAGTGATCCTGGGAAGCAAGTTGATCCAAACCAGAAAACTCCAGGCCCCAAGGCATTCCAAGCAAGGGGTATCTAGGCAAAGGGTTTCACATGACTTTATCTTGCTAAATATATAAACAACCTGACAGTGGTTCCTTTCCTCTCATCAGAAGAGAGGGCTCCACATGACCCCAGCTTGCATCTCTTTTCTTTATTTTCTCATCTTCTTGCCAATTTCCCCAGAGAACATCTAGAGTTGAAGCTGGACACCATAAAAAACATTTTGGAGGTATTAACTGACACATATGTTGGTAGAACATGATTAATTTTCCAAGTACAGTGTTACTGTAAACTTTGAAAGTAAAGTCGTCTTCTGCTGATGGACTATAACTAAGTAAAAACAGACAGTTTCACTGAATAAATTTCAATGTTTTAAAATTAGCATTTATATGTGCCTCCAAATAATGGATTTGAATCAATTAATTTACACTAATTTTGTCAATTATTTAGATAGTTGCACAGCGGTAGAATTTTTATGAAATGTTTTCTCAGTAAGTGAGAATATTATATTGCATTAACTGGAATATTTTCACACTTCTAAACTGCTGAGATAATGAGAATGCGCTTGCTGTAGCCACTTCACACTATTTCTGAGTATCTTGGTCAGCTATATACTGCCATATGCTAATGAGAGTCACATGAGGCCTATGAGGTACCTGTAGTCACCATCCAAGACAGGGGCATTGATTTTCTTGACAATGAGCAAGACCCAATTTGAGTTCATAAAATAGCCAAAAATAGGAACTAGTGGAATATTCATCTGATACACAGAAATCACATCTTTGGAGCCTTGTATTATCATTGGAATTATTTGCTTTGGAAAATTAAACTGTTAAAATGCAGAAAGTGAATCAAAATACACAAAGTATATTTGTTTTTCATGTTAAAGCCTGAGAGGTGTTTATCTTCAAATTTTGCCAAATAACAAGTTGAACAGGTTACAAACCAATGGATCTATTATGTTAGTTTGTGACTTATATTTTCCCCAAGTTAACATGGAACATGATTATTTTTATAAATACTTGAATTAGAAAATTTTGATGTGCATATTGCACCAGCAGTAATGATAGTGTGAGTAAGCAAATGTCTATTTTGTGTTGGAAGTTTGAGAAGGACTTCTGTATGTTAATCAAATATTATCCAAGCAGACATGGTAATTCTTACACGCAAAGAAACCCATGATTAAAGAAGTACCTAGTCTTCTATGACTTAAATTTATAAAACTGCTTATTGTCTCTTAGAAAACATACTCTTAAAAGCTATTTTTCAGAAAATGTGAGCTTAATGATTTAAATTGAAAGCACATCATATTGTTCTTATAATATTAAACATTTGATAAGATAAAATATGATATACTGTATAGTTTGAGTAATCCAATTTATCCTATCATGCAAATGAACTGCCCAGTAGAACTGATCTTATAAAATCTAGCATTGATAATTAATGAGATTAAAGTCACTAAACGAGTTAAGGTGTGAAACAAGAGCTGAATATTAATGAGCTTATTCTCTTATATTTTTCAACAAATGTGCCTATTTATCTACTGCTTCAACATCTATGGATCTTCTAAATCAGACCAGAAAAATACTGTAAAATGCACACATTGAGGTTTACCCACATCTGACTTCTAAAGATAACTCAGACTCTTCTAAAGATAACTCAGTGAGCATCCTCCTCCACTATAAAATCTATTTTTAATTAACAGTTAAAGGGAAAAATTATTCAATGCAAGAAAGACTGTGTTGCCTTCATTATTGTCTTGTTTCTTCAACTCAAAATGCATTTGTTCACAGGTAATTATTGCTGGTACTTACACACAGTGAAATAGTATTTCCTAAGACATTGATTTTGTTCCCTAAATCATTTATGTTACAACTTTCCTATTCTTTAAATCATAGAATATATCAATAATTGATACTAGATCAATAAAAATTCTGATTATTTTTACTTAGATCCACTTCTCACAGAAAAGCATTGCATGTCAATAATAGCTATCATTCAGCAAGATTTTAGTTGTTGTCTAAACACTTACCATGAAGTAATAATAGTTTTTTTAAAAAAAAACAAGATGAATGAATCTCCCTGAGGTTAAAATAGTAAAATAGAGATAAAACAAGATTTTACTCTTTGTCCAACATCACCTAGAGTGCAGGGGAATGAACCTGAGATTGCATCACACTGCTGTATCTCACTGTCAACCTTGCTTTTCAGTGCACTGCACTGTGTCTCCAAGGACATCTTGATTTTTGTCCAGGTGCACACTAGATGTGAAATTTAGTCATCGTCTGGTTACTGTAGTTTTCTAATGCCATTTGTTACTTGACTGCAGTTTGCAAAATGCAATGATGAGGTTAAAAGTGGATGTTATATTATCTATATATAAAAAGGGTAAAATGCTAGGAACAGCTGTGCTAATACTGTCATGTATAGTTGGACTGGAAAAGATTGTGAGATTGGCTACATTCTTCTCCTTTTTAACAAGCAAAATGAGAGATTTCCATAATAGCAGTTAGGAAAATGATGAGAACCCATGCCTTCTCATACTGAGGATGGACATTTCTCTTGAGAATATTATTTACTGGAATCTGCATGGTGAACTTATATTTCTGAAAACTGTAAGTTCTAAGAAACGTTTTGTATAAAACCATCACAGTTGTTCTCTATTTCTCAGTTTCTATTTTTATCATGTTTCATTTTGTACCTCATGACAAGTGTCTGGAAAATAATATACACTAACTGATGACGTTAATTAGTGACACATAGGTTAGTTCGATTCTTCTAGAAAAGATGTTGAAAACCAACTTAGTGTATGTGAAAATATATTAGGAATTGGTTTAGGTAAGAATGAAGTGGTCATAATTATAGATCTTAAAGGACTGATAATTATAATCAGATAAAAAATTACTATGGACGCTAATGTGTTAATAATTTTGTAGTAATCTCATAAATTCAAAGAACAATTTTTACAATTTAGTGAAAGATTCATGCAGATGGAAAATCCCTTGAGATGTGCAAGGGAGCTGTCTTGCACTGCCATAGCATAGTACTGAGCTTGATGCTCCAGGAGATGCATTAGATTTGGCAGTGAACACATCATCTGATAAATTGTTCCCCACAAATACTATGAATTTGGAAGCACATTCTTTTATCTTATGTATTTAAGGCTATTTCCATTCCTAGAAGAGTAGGCATCTTGAATGTAAAAACTCACTTCTGTAATGGCTGAATTTTGTGTCAAGAAATAACATTTAAAATAAAAAGGTAGTAAATGTATGAATGACCATGATGGCTTCACTCTCCTCTTCAGAGATGCACTGAGATGATGAGATGGAAACTCTTACATGCAGGCACAATGAAATCATTACAAGGAAATAGCATTCATCCCTAAAATAAAATGCTTTGTGACCTTTAGAGGATGAACTCAATATATTCTTAGTTATGACTTTGTGTTCAGCTCTGTGGAAGCTACAGTGTTGAAGACCTGTTCTGTGCCAGATTGGATCATAATCCTGGTCATGATTTTCTGGCATTTCTTGCTCTTCTGAGCTCTCAACTCTGACACAGCCTTCTACACTGATTGGGACACAGAAAGAATGTCACAGAATTTTTCCTTCTTGGCATCACTCAGGATCCTAAAATACAAATGATATTATTTGAGAAATGTGTTAAGTTCCTGGCTCCACCCTCAACCTGGCTGAACTGAACACTTACTTGTTTTTCACCGGGGCAGAAAAATTAAAATTTTAGGAAATTTGTTCATAATCTTTATTCCTGAGCCCAGTCCTTCTGGTTTCCTGCTTGTTAGCACTATCTAATGTCATTGATCTGCAAAATGTTAATCCCCTTTAAGACAACAATAGGACTTCAAAAGCACCATGGAAAATCTCACTGATCACTGAAAAGTTAAAATAAAAAACATATGTGTGAGAATGATAAAAGGAAGAAAAGAGAGAAAGACAGAGAGAGATTGTAAGAGAGAGAGATAACTATTTTCCAAAAGCCAGGTAACAAAGATCCTTTGAGGCTCACAATGACAATGCTTTCAGAGTTTCAACACTGTCAAAACCCTATATAATGAGCAGATTTTATCTAAGCCTCCTTTTTCTTAACCACTGGATTCTGTGAATAATGTTTTCATTTCCCCTTAGACCTCTGAAGATCTTTCCTACTAATGCATGCTCCTATACTATGTTCTTTTTTGCTTATTCACAAATGAATATGAGACACAGTGATGCCCAGCCATTCCTATTCCTGTCTCTCCTCAGATCCCCAGCCTCTTCAATAGTTTCTTACCTAACTTTTTTATTATTATTGTTTATTTGTCCATTTTAATACATATAATGATCACATTCATCTTAGGAAACTTGTTCCTATACATGATATACCTTAAATATTCTTTTTTCTATTTCCATTCTTATCTTTTACCCTTCTACCCCCACTATTCACAGTTTTTTTTCCATTTTATCATTTTCCCCATTTTCTTTTTTCCTTCCTCTTTCAACACCCACACCAATAATCTTTTCCTTTAGAATTGTCTCTTCCTATTTCACAATATGTATTTACATTCTGGTCTTGTTTTCACTTGCACTTCCTCACACCACAGAGACACAATGATATTTACACATATGTCTGATTTATTTCACATTAGAATATGGCCTCAAGGTACATTAATTTACCTCGAAATGGCTCAATTTTATCCTTCTTTAGGCCTTAGTACTGCTTTATTGTAAATAAAATATCTTTTTTTATCCATTCATTAGATGATGGGCAATTTGTTCACTTTCATATTTAGCTATTACAAACTGTGCTACTGTAAACATGGGTATAGTTGTATCGCTGTGGTATGGTGCTTTCAGTGCTTTTGGAGAGATACCCAGGAGGAAAATAGTTAAGTCAAATGAGACCTCTAATCTTAGTTTTTTGAGAAATTTCCAAAGTAATTTTCACAGTGGTTGCAATATTCCACACTCTAGCTAGGAGTGGAGAATTCCTTTTTCCTCACAGCCTATCCAGTGTTTCCTATTGGTTGATTTTTTGATAATATCCATTTTTTTTCTGAAGCAAAATGGAAGGAGCATAGAGTTACTAATTCTATTTGGTTTTAGTTTAGTGCATGTGTAAGAGACATGGTTCTATCTTTAGTCTTCTACATGTGGAAAACAAGATTTTCACAGCAAGGGCTAGGGATTTAGCTCAGAGTCATAAGCTTTGAAAGCATGAGGTCATGAGTTCAATCCCTAGTACAAAAAAAAAAAGATTTCATAGCAAAATTTATTAATGGACTGTCATTATACCAGCAAACATGTTCAGCACCTTTGTCAAAGATAAGGTGACTGAATGAATGTGTTGGGAGTTGTTTCTGCATCTAATCTGTTTCATTGATCTTGCAGTGTTTAATTTTCTTTCAACAACTATGCTATTTTCAGACAGTAGCTCTGTAGTATAACTTTAATTCAGATATTGTGGTGCCACTTGCCCTTCATTTGTTGTCCAGAATTATCTGTTCTATTCTAGGACTTTTCTCTATTCAAATAAATTTTAACAATCTTTTCTATAGTTCTTCAAGGTACACTAATTGCATTGTGATTGGGATTGCATTAAATCTGTATAATAATTTTGAAAGTGTGGCCATTTTTAAAATGTTGATTCTTGCTACCCAAAAGCAAGGAATATCTTTCCTTTTTCTGGTATTCATTTCAAACTCTCTCTTTTTAGAACAATGTACTTTTCAATACAGATTTTATTTTATTTTTTGCCATATTGATTCCTAAATAGCTCATTTTTTCTTTTGGTGCTATAATGAAAGGCACTGTTTTCCTAATTTCTCAGTGGGTGGGCTATTTCTGTGCAAGAATGCTATTCATTTTTTTGAGTGATGACTATATAACTATGCAATTCAGTCTAGTTTTTAAGTCTAGAAGTTTTTTGGTAGAATTTTTCAGTTTTTATGTAGATATGTATTGTACAACTAATGATAATTTAACTTATTTTAATATCATTATTTCTTCTCTGTATCACTTTCTCTCTCTCTCTCTCTCTCTCTCTCTCTCTCTCTCTCTCTCTCTCTCTGTCTCTCTCTCTCACCTAACTACTCTGGCTCAAGTTTCCATATATCTATTGAATAGAAGGGTGAGACTAGACATCCTTCTCTTTTTCATCAATTTAAAGTGAAAAATTTCAGAATTTGGTCATTGAAAATCATGTTGGCTATTGCTTTCTCATAGATGGCTTTTATCAAATTGAGATAAAGCCCATCTCTTAAAATTATCTGTAGGATTTTTTTATCATGAATGAATGTGGAAACTTTTTAAATTTTTTTCCATGTCTATTAAGATAATCATCTTATTTTTGTTTTTGTCTCTATTGATGAGGCATATTATATTTATTGATCTACATATATTGAAACAGTCCTGCATTCCTGGGATGAATCCCAGTTCATCATGGTATATAATCTTCCAGTGGAATTCATGCCTTCTGTTCTCCAATAATTTGTTGAGTGTTTTTTCAGCCATGTTTGTTAGGGAAAATTATCTTAACATTTTTTCATGTGTTCTCTAGTTTTGATATCAAGGTAATATTTTCTCCCAGGAATGATTTTGAAAACATTGCTTCACTTTAAATTTTATTAAACAGTTTGACAAAGAATAATATTAGATATTCCTTATATTTTTTGTAGAATTCAGCATTGGATTTATCAGGATCTTCTAAGATAGTATTTTATTACATTTTCCATTTCATTAACTAATATTGTGTCATTTAGAATTTTTATATCTTCCTCATTCAGCTTTGGAATCTGTCCATTTTTTCTGTTTTCATCTCATAATAGTAAATGTGCTAGAAGTTGTTATTGATAATCTCTATATCTAAAGGCACAATTGTGATTTCATGCTTTTTTGTTCCTAGTTTCATGAACTGGAATCTTTCCTCTCCTTTTTTGATAATGTTGACTAAGGGATTATCAATTTTATTTACTCTTTCAAAGACATAAATCTTTGATTCATTTATTATTGTATTGTTTTCTTAGTCTCAACTTCATTAATGTCTGCTGATCTTTCTAATTTTCTCTCCTGTCTGAGCATTGAGCTTGACTATTCTTTTTCTACAAGTCTCAGGTTTGACACCAGGTTGTTTATTTGTGCACAATCTATTTTTCTGATGTGAGAATTTGTTGCTTTAAATTTACTTCTTATGTCTGTATCATTGTGTCCCAAAATTTCAGTATTATCCTTTAGCTAAAGGCTAATATCATTACTTATTTAATTTCACCAGTGTCCCATTGATTGTTCAATACAGCATTATTTAGTTTCCAAATGTTTAGGGAGTTTTCCTGGTTTATTTTACCACTGATTTCCAATTTCATTGCACTATGGTAAAATAATATGGATGGAATGGTTTCAATTCTTTTGCATTTACTTAAATGTGTTCTGTGGTCTAGCATCCCCTCCATTTTGGAGAACATCCCATATGCCACTATTTTGAATAGTACCAAATACCTGCAAAAATGTTCAGCATATTTATGCTTCTAGGGATTACTTTATTTAAAAATGACTTTTTACTTTTGAGGTCTATAATATTTTTCATCTTATTTTAGCCTACTTCAAGTTTCTAGCAAAATTTATGATTGTTAAGACTTGATGTAAATCTTAGAATAGATTAAAAAAATGAAAATACAGAAAATTAAATGAAAAATAGAGAGTAGTGTGCCATGGTATAATACAATAGACTTTCTATTCACTGAGAAAAATAGAATTTCAATGTACAGATTCCAAAAAGAGTCTACTAAAAAAATCCATACATGCTCAACATGGAAAGGCCCAGGTTGAGTGATTTTATAAACATAATCATAAATATATCTGAACAGATGGAAAATTAAGGTTTTAAATTACACAAGGTCAGAATTCTTCCTTCTTCATCTACACACTAAGCTCTTAGTGGAGTTCTACCATTCCTTACTCTTGACATTATCATAATTTACCAGAAAATAATGATTTGCAAGTTTATTATCATTACTTCAAAAATGCCAGCTTGTAGCAAACGAGATGTAACACTGACAGTGGCCAAATAATGACTCCAATTTCCATAAAGTGTGTTCTTAAGCAGGACCCAAGACACCTATGGAGAGACACAGTCATGAGTGCAGTGGCTGCTGGGCTGTGCTGCTTGTGTTACTATACTAGTTCCATTTTCTTACTGTCTAGGTTGATGTTAGTCAACTTAGTAAATGTTCCTGCATCCTCATTCTATGCTGTTAACAGGGGAATACTTGAAGCATCTACTCTTAATGTCATTTTTATTACCTGTCTAAAACAGTATAGGGTATCTGATAAAATTTTATTTATTGTTACTGTTTTTCAATGTTTCACTGTAAGCATTAAATTCTGAGAATTTAAATGTGCCAGCTCTTTATAGGGCACCTATTTGGTGGTGTCGAGATTTTCCTTCTGGTGTTGATGGTCCTTGACTGCTATGTGGCCATCTGTATTTGACCATCAGGAATAGACAGGTTTGCATCCTCCTGCTGGTGTCCTGGGATGGAGCTTTTGTACACTCCATAGTTCCATTTGTCTTTGTGTCTAGTCTCCCCTTCTCTGGCCCCAGTGTTATTGATCATTTCATGTGTGACATGTAGCCATTACTGGGGCTTGTGTTCACTGACACCTACTTTATTGGCCTCACACTGGTTGTGAATGGTGGAGCCATGTGCATGGAGGTCTTTATCCTCTTGATCATCTCCTATGGCTTTATCCTAAACACTCTAAAAACTCAGTCAGGAAGGGCAGAAAAAATCTCCTTACACTGTGGTTGTGTTCTTTTTGTTCCATGTATTTTTATGTATGTTACACAAGTTTTTAACTTTCTCATAAATCTGTAAGTGTGGCTTTTACAGTTATTATTCCCATTCTGAATCTTCTAATGCATACCCTGAGAAATTCAGAAATGACTTGTTTTATGAAAAAACTGTGGTGTAGAAAGTTAAATACAGTCTAAATATAAATGTGTATCTGACACCAAACCTGTTTGCTAATTATACAAACAGACCTTAAATTCTAACAGTGACAGTGTTTCAAGCACAGTAATTCTCTGCAACTGCTTCTTTTTTCTTTGTAAATCCATCAGAGAGGACAATGAAGTCTCCAAGGTATACAAACTGGAGACAGAGAAATAGAAGATAATTCTCCTCTTGAAACAAAGAAATCAAACACAGGTCCCTTGGAAACTTTGTTTTTCAATTTTTATTGAAATGATATTCAAATTTTATATATTGAAAATAAACTCTTTATGTTGACAAGTTTTTTTTAATTTTATTACTGATTTTGTTGGTGCAATTTAGATATGCATTGGAACACTTCCATCATAGGTAATTTATAGCTCTAAATGATATATCTTGAAGCCTCCTTTTTCTTTGTCCCCTCCCCTCTCTTGAACCATTGTTTCACTCCTGCTTTACAAATATTTATTTCCACTTTATCCTTTATTCCTTTCTTTTATTTTCCTTCTTTCCCTCCTCCCCTCCTGAGTTGTCCTTTTAGTTTCAAAAATTCCTTTCTATTTCACAGTATGTGTTATAAAATTTGATTCATATTTACATGTTCAGTTTCTCACACCAGGAAAACTATGTGATATTTAGACATGCATGTCCAATTTATTTCTTTTAGGAGTATGCTCTTAAAGTCCATTCATGTACCCAGATATTTCTCAATTTTGTCCTTCCTAATTACTGAGTAATACTCCATTGTATTAAGAAAAACATATATTTTTATCTCTTCATAGATTGATGCACATTTGTGTTGTTTCCAAGATTTAAATATTACAACTGTGCCACTATATACGTGAGTGTACATTCATCACTGTGCTATGAGGCTTTTAATTATTTTGGAATGATACCCAGAAGGGAAATAGTTGGGTTAAATGAAATCATGAGTCTTAATTTTTGAGGAATCTCCACACTGATTGTCACAGTGTTTGTACCAGTCCAATTCCAGCCAACAGCAGAGAAGGGTTACTTTTCCCCACAGCCCTGCCAACAATTCAATTGGTTAATATGTTGACAATTGCCATTGTTTCAGGAGTGAGATAATATCAGAGCATTGTTCTTATTTGCATCTTTTTAATGACCAGTAATGTTGGGCATTTCTGATGTATTAATTTTCCATTTGCATTTGTTCCTCTGAGAAGTGTGGATTTATCTCAGATACACATTTCTGGATAGGATCTTTGAATTGGGGAGGACAAATATTTTTCAATTCTTTCTATGTTCTACATAGAAGTCCTTTGTCTGAGGGACAGATGGCTAAAATATTATTCCATTATTAGTTGTCTTTGCCCACTCTTGGTGGTTTCTTTTGCCTGCAGAAGCTTCTCAATAAGATGAGATCATAGTTATTGATCTTCTGATATAATTTCTGTGTTTTGTTCATGAAGTCTTTGCCTATATCCATGTCTTGAAGAGTTCTATTTTTTCTTCCAGCATAGTTAGTATTTCTATTTTATTATTTGAATATTTGATCTATTTTTATGTTAGTTTAGTATAATATGATAGACATAGGTCCAGTTTTAGTCTTTGGCATGTGGAAAATCAGTTTTTCCAATACCATTTATTAAAGATGCTATCTTCTTTCCAGTGAATATGTGACCACTTTGTCAAAGGTAAGGTGGCTGAATGTGTTTGTAGTTGTGTATACATCTTTTAATCTGTTACACTGGTCATCAGGTCTGTTGTTTTCCCTAGTACCATGCTGATTTTAATGCAGTAGCTCAGAAGTATGATTTCAAGACAGGGATTGTGATGCCTCCTGCCTTGCATTGTTACCCAGGATTGATTTTGCTATTGTATATATATTCTGCATTCAAATAATTTTTAGGATTGTTTTGTATAGTTTTGTGAAGTTTACTAATAGTATTTTAATTGGGATGGCATTAAATCTGTAAAGCAATTTTGGAAGTGTGGGCGTTTCACCATAATAATTCTTCCTATCCAAGAGCAAGGGATATCTTTTCCTTATCTAAAATCCTCTTCATCTCCTTTTTTAGAGAACTGTAGTATTTAATGTAGAGGGGTTTTACCTTCTTCATTATATTAATTCTGAAGTATTTTAGGTTTTAGAGTGCTATTGTGAAAATCGTTTTCCTAATTCCCCTCTCAGTTAGTTTATTAATTGTGTACAGTAATGCTATTGATTTTTGAGTGTTGACTTTGTATCCAAAGTCTCTACCTAATCTAATAATTAAATTTAGCAGTCTTTTGATGATAATTTTGGGATCTTCTATATAAATTATAATACCATCTTCAAAAATGCTAATTTATCTCCTTCCTTTCCTATCATTATTAGTTTTCTTCCTTACTTAATTGTTCTGGCTAATATTTCCAGAACTCCATTAAGAGTGGTGACAGTGGGGAATATTTGTTTTCTTCCTGATTTTAGACTGATACCATTCACTTTTTGTCCTTTTTAATCTGATGTTGGTGGTTGGTTTGTTACAGATGGTTTATTCAGATTGAGATGAAGACCATCTTTTCCAATTTTCTATAGTGTTTATATCATGAATGCATGTTGAATTTCATCAAATTATTTTCTTTTCTGTATTTATTGAGGAGATCCTATGATTTTGTCCTCAGATCTGTTAATGCATTGAATTGAATTCACTGATTTCTGTACATTGAAATAACCCTGCATGCCTAAGATGAATTCTTGTTGGGCATGGTGTATAATATTCTGAATGATTTATAGCATTCTGTTTCCCAGTTTCTTCCTCATGATTTCTGCATTTGTGTCCATTAAAGAGATTGGCCTGTAATTATCTTTTTTGATAGATATTTCTCTGGTTTTGGTAAATGAGAAATGCTTGTTTTTATGAGTGAATCTGAAAATATGACTTCCCTTTCAGTTTCATCTAAAAGTATGTGAAGTAGCAGCACAACATCATCTTTAAATTTCTTGTGGAATCAGCAGTGAATCCATCAGGGCTTGGGTCTTTCTACATTGTATGTAGTAGATAGTAAAGATCAACTCAGTTGTATTCGATTGTATGTAAAACTATATACATTTCATCCATTTATTTCTCTATGAAATTACAGGATGCTTCTAAGGTTTAGCTATTATGAAGAATCAGAGTATTGCTCAGAAGAAATGTACTAATGAAAACTAAAAGTTGAAAAAAAACCAATTCTTAAATAGCTACAGAATCTATGACATTATACAAGCTTGGGAAGAAAGTGTTGTCTGCCACCTCCTTTTCATTTTGGAAGTTTCTTTCTTTGATCTCCCTGTGCATAACACTTTTCACTCCACATCCTTCCTGGGTCCCTGGGATGAATACCTCTCCTTCTTTTCCTCACATTGATATGTGTCATTGTGTAGAAATTAAATCTCAGAGATGCTTTTTTCTGTGTTACTCAATTCTCTATCATATCTCTGGAAGCAAAATTAGTTAGTGTATAATGTCATAGATTCTGTAGCTATTTAAGAATTGGTTTTTTTTCAACTTTTAGTTTTCATTAGTACATTTCTTCTGAGCAATACTCTGATTCTTCATAATAGCTAAACCTTAGAAGCATCCTGTAATTTCATAGAGAAATAAATGGATGAAATGTATATAGTTTTACATACAATCGAATACAACTGAGTTGATCTTTACTATCTACTACATACAACTGAATACAATTGAAATGATCTTTACTTTATCCCCTGCATGTTTGTGTATATGAGACTGGCATCTACTGTAACCATTGATATAGAAGTTGCTGCATTACACACCATAACTCCCAGGTTAAATCCATTAATCTATACTTTAAGAAATGCTCAGAAGAAAAATGATATTATGAAGCTGTGTAGTTGTAATGCTATTTAAGATGAGAAATACATTTTTCTGAATATCAATATTAATTAAACTGTAACAAGTCAAAAGGATGTGACAGATAAAGTCATCAAGATGCAGAAAATATCATTCAGGATACTTTATAGATTGTTCATTGAAATGAGTATAAATGATGTGAGAAAGAGAAAAAAATCTGACCCAGGACTATCCTGTACATATGAAAAATTCTACCCACTGTGGAATTAATTTTTATGTGAAACTGAAATAAAATTTCATAACAAAATAATGAAACAAATAGAATAGATAATATAGTTTATTTTCTTTTTTAATTCAATTAGGAAAACAGAAAAAGGGATAAAATGATACAGAATTTCAAAAAATAATAGTAAGAAATCACTTTTGATATATTACATATTGTTATTCTAGAAGTAGTTGTTCAAATTACAAAATCAAAGCACAAAAATGAACAGACAATCAAATAATGACAGCACAAACTATTCTGTTTCATGCACTAACATAAATTTAGTTATTTCCTGTTAGAAGAGAACATTTGAATCTTTTGAATTTGAATATCCACCAGAAAGGTAAAACCAGGACTACACAGATACAGTAATCACAAATCCCATAATGTATGTAACACTCACTGAATGTATTCACTATTCTGTCCTTGATCCCTTAGAAATCATCCAAAAACAAGAACAATTTTCAATGAGCCCACTTTAAATAAATGAATGTGGCTAAGGCTTGGTCACACCTGGAAATAAATTCTCTCAGTAACAAAGCTCAAAAGTGGATTTTCAGGGAGCACCTCCAGAATCCACAGAAGGTCAGCTTGAAACTGACTTCTCAAGGACAGTCTTGAAAAGAAGATGCTTCCGTTCCAAAGAATGGCATTTTCCAACAAAACTCAAAACTCCTCCACATGGAACAATATTACACTCTCTGAAAAGGAAAAGGTCACACATGAGAAGGCATGATGACTGTTGAGAGGGAACAAAAGAATTGTAAACTTTTATCTTCTCGCCATCCAAGCACTAAGAATGTTTTCTCTTCTCTCTTCTTCTAAGCTTTGATCCTACCAGCAACAAAAGGGAGATTTGAGCTTTCTTGATGTGACCTTGATTCTCCAAACCCCACAAAAAGGCCAAATTTATTTGGAATTTTTTAAAAGGCAAAATTTAAGTGGAATATCATTGGCTTCCATGATCTCCTTGCAGTGAGCCCTTGCTTAGTGTAAAAACTGCCAAATACTATGAAAGATCCATCCCAAAACTTTTGAGAAGTTTTCATATGGGCTCTGTGATTCAGAAAGAGAAGAAAGAAAGATAGGTTTCCAATGGCAACAGATCTCAAAAAAGTAACATTCTCAAGTTTCTGATGGTAAGAACTAACACTGATTTATACATTGAAGAGAGTACGGGGGACCATAATAACCAAATAATGAAATGTTACATTGCAAATAGCAGCAACTCCCTTCTGATGTGATATCTAGAAAATTTCAGGATCTGTTGCGAGATGTTCCTACCAAAGGCATAAAATGGATCTAAACATAAAGCAACAGCTTTCAAACCCAAATAGTAATACACTGTACACTACAAAATATGTGACCTGTATTCTTCACAATGTCAGAAAATATAAATACAAATTCAGGGAAGAGTTCCACATTACTGGAATCAGTACCATACCCAAGACAACAAAATGCAATGGGTTATCTTGAATTATCTTTTAATACAAAAACATTATCAGTATATTTGGAAATTGCCAGTAATATACAATAGTACTGGTTTAGAATTACTTTCTTGATTTTTTTCACTGTCTTAGGCAATAACATTTCTTGGATTTTGGAAATGGTGGGAGGTTTAAGCATTAAGCTTTGGGAAGTTTTGAGGTTAAAGTGATATGAGTATGCTTATAGCATACTCTTTAACTTTCCAAGAAATGCTAGTCTCTAATATATATATATCGAGGACAAGCAAATGATGATATTTGCATATACCTGTAATAATATAGTAAATTCTATGTGAAAGCACAGAGAAAGAGAGATGAATAAAACAAAGAAAAAATGTAAATATTTGGAGATGAGTGAAGGTTTTACAGAAATTCTTACAACTTTTACTTGAGTTTGAGAGTATGTGAAATTTGCAATGGATTTCAACAAAAATTTGTACACCTACAAACAACAGACAGAAAAGAGTAAAAGAATCAGTGGATGCTATTTGCTCAGTTCATACAATTTATATAAAATGTTTGTCATTGTCACCTGGTAACAGCCCTCAATACAGGAGCTCAGGCCAGACTCTGGAATTTGGTGTCTGACATTGCTCATTTCTGTGGGTGAGGACCTTGCACAGGGTTTTAACCTGCATGAGTCTGCACAAATGTAAGTTGGTTCCAGTAACAGTGCCTCGCTCCAGGTGCCACTCGGAGGAGCAAATGAGAGAACACACAGCACGTTAAGAACAATCCCGGACAATGATTAGCATCTTATAAATTCTGGCCATGACTGTTTCTTACAAAACTTCAAAGAATGCCTCTTAAATGTTGTCAGAAAATACATTATTTTGAACAGGAAAATATTTTTTAAAATAAGGCATTCATTTAATAAATGATGTACTTTTCCCAGCACTGGTTTAATTCCTGAAGATCTAGCAATGAGCTTATATTCTAAAGAGAAAACAGAAAATGAAAGAATTTTTAAAATATGTGGTATGTTAGTTAGCCAGAAACACTGACAATTACTGTGAAAGCAAACTTTAAGTGTGATAGGAGCATAAGAACTGTGAGGGGTGCATTCCTTTAGAGATGCTAAGTTAAGTCACAGTGCATAAAATGATCCAATAGTGTTGCACAAATAAAAATTATAGACTCTTTTAACTTCTGAAAATTATTGCAACCCAAGCTTGTGACATCTACTTATATTCTCTGAACCCAGGGAGACTGAGGCAAGAGGACTGCAGTTCTAGCCAGATTTGGGAAACTTAGTAACTTAGTGAGAGATAATATCTTAGAATTTCAAAACTTAAAAAAAATCAGCATCCTGTGCCCCAAGTACACCAAAAAATAAATATTAAATGCAAAAATTCTTTTAATGAACCAGCAAAATCTAACAGTACATGAAAACAATCAATAATATTGCACTAGCAAAATCTGTTCTACAAATGCACAGATGAATGAATGAAATAAAATATTACCACATAAATGACCACACTAATATATAAGGATATAAATCATGTAACATCTAAAGAACTGATAAGATATAATTTTAAAAATATTTTATTCTTTTTTATTTTTTATTTAAAAAGAAAAAACAGAAAAAAGTAGAAATATTACAGAATTTCAAAAAAAAGGATAAACAGTAAGAGATCACTGGTTGATAAATTACATATTGTCCTTTTATAAACAGTTTTACAAGTTACAAAATTAGAGCATACAAAGTAGACATTCAAGCAGTGAGACTGCAAACAGATCTGATCAACATTCCAACAAGAACTTAGAATATGATTATCAATCATATACATTTAAATATTCATGCAGTTATATCTTTTATAGCACTTCCTATATCCTCTCTTTTTTACAATAGCAATTATTCAAAAAATATATTATTCTTTAAGTTTTAAAAATAAATATGGAAGATAAAGTTAAACAAGCATCAGTTATTGGTCACCATTATTTTTCATTATACTTGATGTAGGAGCTAATCTAATATAGTAACGAGCATAATTTAGCAGTACTAAAATTTGAAAAGAAGAAATACAGATATAATGAAAATGACATGAGTTATACCTGAAACACTGGAGAAAAATATGTAATTCTTAAATTTAAAAACAAAACCAACACATGGATATAACCTTCCAAAATTGATGACACCACTGCCATGTCAAATGGAGAGCCTAAATAGAATTGAAATATGATAACTATAAATCAAGCCTGGAATATGTTTGATAGGCAAAAAGCATTGTGGGCAAATATTAAACTGCACTGAACAGTACTCATATTATAATAGTATTAGGTTTTAGGTTTTTTAATATTTTCATTTTTCAGCTAACTTCATACATATTTGACAAATGAAATAAAGTGTTCCTCTGGTATGTGGTTATATATATAGTCACTGAAATCTTTTCAGTAATTTTTGTGTTAAACTTTAAAATTTTTGCTCTAATTAAAATTCTAATATACAATAGATTAGTATTAGCTGTTCATCATATCCAGTCTTGTCTTAACATATTGTCCTTCAAGTTCATCCTCCTTACAGATGATGATATTTCTTACTTGAAGAATCATAGAAACACAGTACAGTGCCTGTGCCAAAGAGCAGCACTAGGAGACTCCAAAGAGCTGAATCATACAAAACGTGAAGGATATGATAGTTTTCCGAAGAATAAGACTGAAATCAACTTGGGGGAAATGATTGATGAATAAATGACATTTATAAATGATAAAATGAAGGGTCCAGGGCCCTCATAGTTGCAGTTGTGAGAATGAACAGCTTCCCTACCATGGTCAAAATATAGAAAACCAAGAACATAATAAAAAGTGTTTTCTGCTCTGTTGCATTCTATTTGAGGCCCTAAAAGACAAAGTGAATCACATTGTCCCTTGGTTCCATATCTTATTCTTCCTACTATCAGGTATTAAAAACATTTTATCTGCAAAATGATGAAAAATAATTAGAGCATTATAATATTAACTTTTATTTGCTCATGGACTAAAAATTGTTAGTTACCTGTGTGAAACTACCTCCTGAAAATATCTGGGTTATTAGTCAGAGTCAGACAGGGTCCTTTGCCCTGTGTGATTTGATAAATAAGGATGGGATTAGACAATTAAAGAAAAAATAAATATGGATTCAAAATTCCAGAATTTCTAAATCCACGATGACCTAGGAAGCCTTAACATGTAAGGAAAGTGGACAAGGATTTCTGCATACTGCTGAATGGACTCTTAGAAGAGCAAAAACAATAAACATGAGGTAAATGGTCGAAATTTACAAAGCAGCCAAGACTATGATGTTATTAAGAAAGAAGTACATTGGTGAGTCCAGGGTCTTACTCATAGTTATAACCATGACAATGAGCAGATTTCCCACCATGGTCAAAATGTAGAACAGCAAGAATATAATAAAAGTACTTTCCATTGCCTTGGGTTTTGTGTGTACCCCAGGAGGACAAAGTGAGTCACCTTTTTTCTTGGTTCTACCTCTTATTCTACCTGGCATCAGGTATTAAAAGCTGTTTACCTAGAAAGCAATGAAAAATAATTAAAGTGTTATTGTCTTAACTTTTATTTATTCATGAACTGAAAAAAATTAGTTATCTGCATCAAATTACCTACTGATTATTGAGTAGAGCAAGACAGAGTTCCCTGCCCTGACTGATTTCATACATAGTGATGGGCTGAGACAATTAAAGTGCAATTTAAAAAAATATATATAAAATAAAAATATAAAATAAATATGTAGTATACATAATAAAAACATAAAATCTATATGTATTATAAAAACAAAATAAATATGTAAGATAGATAGATAGATAGATAGATAGATAGATAGATAGATAGATAGATAAAGTACACTATGGATTCAAAGTTCCAGAATTTCTAAATCCACAGTGATCTAGGAAGGGCTCTCAGGGGAAGTGATGGTTTAAATGAGTTTAAAGCAGAAGTGAAAGAACCATGGAAAATAGAAGGGGAATTCTATGCAAACATGCACCACATGCACATATAAAGTCACAAAGATGTCATTCAGAAGACATGCTTAAAATAAGTGCATATATATATATATATATATATTCTAGCACTAATGAATATATATATATATATATATATATTCTAGCACTAATATATATATATATATATTAGTGCTAGAATATAATATGAATGTAAAACCATAGATGAAAATCCATGAAATTAGCTGTTCATTTTTCTCCAAAACAGTGATTGTCTTTCTTCTATATTCCAATCACATGTTCCACATTTCCATTTAAGAACACAGCCACAGAGATAATAACATTCATAGGTTATCAACATTCTGTTCATGAGGATGCGTATTCTATAAGGCAATAGTTGCCTTCTCTACAGTTTTCATTTTGTTTTCCTGATCCCTAAGCTGAAGTGCCCATCAACATCCATATTACTTGCAACTTTCTTCGAGGCAATTTAAGTTCCTTCAACCAGACAACCCTAAAACTTTCATGCGCATATGGGTTACTCATCCTCTGAACTGCTTCTACATGTTTAGATACCTATTGCAGCAGTGCCCCTTTTCCCAGTGACAAAAGCTGTATTCTTTGGTTAGAGCTGGTGTAACAAACAGTACAAACTGGGTAATTTAAACAACAGAAATACAGTGACTCAGAAATTCAAATTCAAGGTACCAGCAGTGCAGCTTCTTTCAGAACACTATGAAGAAAGGTACTGTGCCAGGACTCTTTACTTGATTTTTAGATGAACAACTTAGTGGTAGACCCATGTCCAAATTTTCCTTTCTAACAAGGGTACCAATCATACCAGTCATACTGTATTGGGATTCCCCTTCTTAAGCTTTAAGGTAATCACCTCTGCAGAGACCCTTACTTTACATAAAGATGCATTCTGAATTACTGAAAGGTAATACTTCAATATGTAAATCTCAGCAGAGAAGGAGAAACACAATAAAACCATAGCTAGTTCATGTGACACAACATGTGAACAATTATCATAGTCTCAGAAATCCTCCCATGCCACTGAAATCTTTGTTGGAGTCTTTATGTTGATTTTCCTCTGTTTTCTAATTTATAAATGTATAAAGCCCTCTGAATTGTATGTGTTCATCACTATCGTTCCACTAATTCTTCATTTTGTAAGTGCAACTATTTTATCAATTTCTCCAATTAAATATTATTTTAGTATTTGCAAAAGTAAACCTTTAAGTTTTCACAACAAGTCTATTCCTTCCTAGGATTTTATTTATTGAAATTATCTCTCCTTTCATATTACTGTCCAGGTCAGATTCTGACAGTGTCCCTCCCTCCTTTATTCCCTTCCTGCTTCTTTTTCACACACTGAATCATTCTTGTTGCCTCACTGTTAACAATATATAATCTGATCATTCTCACTTCACCATTATATCCCTTGTCTGCAACAGTTGCTTCCTGTCAGATCCATCTATTTATATTTTGGTTTCCAACAAACTTTTTCTTAAGCAGCAAAAATGTCCCCTTTTAATCTTATACAATCACTTGACTCTCTTGCTTCTTACAGGAAAGAAGATTCAGGAGATTATTATCCCATGTTCAATAAAATTCACTCTTTGTACTTGACCTACAAGAACTTACATAACTGGAATACAGTAAATTCTGCTCAAATTCATCTATTCCAATTCTATATATTCTCATAGTGAAGCATTTTGCCACCCTTCAAATATCAAAAATGCATTTCCATCACCTTAGTTTCATTTTCCTTTTATAAAGTCTTATAACAGATGCCATAAGCAGATATCCCAACTTCTAAAATGCGGTGAAACATTACACAAAATGCAAATTTATTGAATTAGTGAACCAGCAAGTGATTATAGCTCACATAGGCTCACTTTCTGCACCAGAAGTCTGGAATCAGAGGACAGAAATCTCAGTGTTGACTGAGGAATTTCTTTTGGAACAGGCATCTTCTACTTTTACACTCAAGATACAATTCTGGAGACCCTAACAATGTTGCACAGGTAATATTAAAATTTTAAATAATATATGCATGAAAGTTATCATATACAACTTGGCCAGCAACTTTCTTCCCATTATTTTCTCAATATTTTAACTCTGAAAAAACTATCTTGATATAATTTTAATGAAGAACTCACAAAAAGTAAAGCCCAGTATCTGCTAGCAATTATGAAAGCCTACTTGCAATTGTGGAGTGAGGCTGTTTTATTTTGCTCATAAAAATCTGGAAATCCATCCTCCATCTAATTGGCACACAGAAGGGAAAAGGCTGTATCACTCCTTAATATATTTGAAATTATCCACAACTTCTGTTTATTTTCTGCATTCTTCTGAATAGTACGAAAAATGATTACTTTGACTGTACATCCATTTCAAAAGAATTCCATGATGCAAGCATGGAATGAAATTTCCATGTTAGAATAATTTATCAAAATGCAAACGAATTTTATTTTGACAGAATAAGACAGCAATGAGGTTTTCTAGTGAAGAAAGTTTCTAAGTTCTTTTCTAGCAACTTCAATAAAGAATAGCTAGCATACAGATATTTAGTCTATCTCCTTTGTTATTTTGATGTAACTGCAAGATGTCCCTGAATTTTTAAAAGTCTTACTTGTGATGTTCTGAACTATTTTTTCCAGTCTCATAAGCCTTTTTAAAGTATTATTTACTAAGAGGATATCATCTTTGAATTTCTTTGGACAAAATTTATTGAATTATTTATACATTGTAATTACATTAGTAATGGCATCCTACAACTGGAACATGTCTGAGACCAATTTCTGCTTAATTAAATATACTGAGATTTTCAACAAATTTTAAAAAGAATATCCATATGTAATGATGTGAATTAAATTTATCACACAAACTATATTAGGACCATGCAACAAGGGAAAAATCAATTGAGAAAATATGAGACATTTGACAGTAAGAAAGAAAATTCCCCAATTATTTGGCTCCAATGATGATGAATACATCACTTATTTCCCAATTTTGCCAGAAAAAATTATTTTTCCTGCTACCTAAAAATCAAGTTTTTCTGCATCTTTATATGGGGCTTAATATATGTTCAAAAGATTTATTTAAGTGTAGTATACTGTTGTTTATCTACTTTTTCATTTTTTAAATTCAATAGCATTGTGGTTAATCTAAATTTTCAACTTAATTGCCTTGACAGGTACCTAAGAGTTAGAGAAGTGCCTTCTTTGATGTGTTTGGATCAGTCACAGGAACACAACATAGGGACTCTCTCTGGTCTCCAGTTCCTTTATCTCAGACTCTGCTTCCAGATGCCATGAGGTGAGTAGCTTTCCTCTGCTGCACCCTTCTGCCACGAGCTCTGAGCCTTGGTGCCAGACAACCAGGGACTGAAACTGCAAATCAAAAGAAATCTCTCCTTCTTTACATTGTGGGTGTCAGGTATTTTGTCCCAGTGCTAAAACACAATAGGTAACTAAAACAGAAAATCATATTTTGTACCATTGACAATAAAGTGAGTAATGAAAACGTATATTTATTTCAAGTTCTGTGCTACTATCTGGAAATGTTTTAGTTAAATAACAGAAACATCAAAATAGAGTCCCACATGCTCTGAATCACAAAATAAAAGGGAAAACAACAAAAATATCCATTGCTCAATAACTTTAGTAAGACAAAGGCTTGACAGAAAGCAGCAGTGAGATCCTCTGTGCATAAGATAACTATAGAGGTCTTTATTAAAGGTGATGCTTAAGCAGTAGTGAAGTGGATAAGCAGTTGTTCCTGTGGAGAACACTGTTGCATGTGGGAAGATCTCACACTGGAGATGGCAAGATGGTGAAGTGAGCTGCGATCATGTGGGTAAACCTGAAGGTTTGAATGAAGTCATCCAGTTACTAATAGAAAGCACAGAGAAACAGAATGTAACAGTGAAGGAGATGGAGAGAGACAGGTCACATGGTACACATTTTCCATTATGCAAGAAAATACACAGAGGCACCTAAAGTGCAGCATTAAAATTATGGTTATAAATACTGTATGGTTTGCTGGAAATTTCCTAAGAGAGTAGATTTCCACCCATCTTCCAAAAGACAAGAGAAAAAGAATTGTGTAGATAATGGATACATTAACTTGCTTATCTGTAGTAATCACTTCACTGTTTATATTAAACTAAAATGTATTTTTACTTAATCTTTTAAAAATAAACACATAAATGCTATTTAAAAATAGTCCACAAAGTAAACTTTTTTTTTTAATTTAGGAAATCTTCAACTTGTGAAGATTTTAAGTTACAATAACTACTTAAGAGCAATTATCAAATTACATGGTATGGTAGGTTGGTCCAAAAGGGTATAATCACTTCTAATCCTTTACATTTCTACTTCAGAACTAACCACAATTAAGAGAAAAGGAGATACTTCATAAAAGATAAATAAATACTTGAATAATTGTCTGTAGATTCAGCACCTCCCCTACTTTCCAGCTTTCTTGTGGCCCTTTATATTTGCTTTTCCTCCTGTGTGCTGATCAGAAACATGGCTTCCACAATTTATGTTGAAATAATGAAATGATTTCTGTTGGGATACACAAATTACATTTGGAGATGCCACCTCCAGCTGCAATGAAGTTTAGGTGTGTGTGGTCACTGAAAACCTCTCAAGTGTGCCTTGAATATGCCATTGGTTTCCAGCATATGGATCCATCCACTAACTAAAAAGCCACTGTGCTACATAAGTGGGACTTGAATTCTGCCAACCAGCAACACATTTTCAGGCCTGTGAGTTGGAAATTAGTTGTCTGAACTTGGCTTTTGCTCGTGTCTGCAGAGACTGAGCATGTTTGAGGTTAGAGAAGGTGGACTTTTTAAATTTACAGCTGGTCAGACTCTCAGCCCTGGCAGCACCTCCTCAGATATCCCTGTCTTAACAGATGGGCTTTGGCAAGTTATTGCCAGGACTTCTGCAATTTAAACCTTCTACAGTTATTTTAGGCCACATAGCTGCATCTAGTAAAGCCCTCTGTTGTATTTCAAAGTCCATACTTCAATTTATTGCCATGAATGGTGACTCATCAATTTCAGAAACATTCCATTTAGTAAAAGCCCTTTTTAAATATCACTTAGAGTTAAAAATGGTAAGGAGACAGTGACCATTTATTTAGAACATGTTTATTCAGCATTTACTCAGTGCCAAGTTAGTTCTAGGTTCTGTGAATGCAGTCATGAAAGAATTAGCCAGTGACTCCACTTGCACAGAATTTTCCAGTTGGAGAAAGAGACAAAATCAAATACAGATAATTCCATAATGCAAAAGCATCAATAGAAATTCTAGAATCATACAGTAATTCTGTTTTTTTTAATTTTCTGAGGAACCTCTCTACTAGTAGATATCCATAGTAGCTGTACTCTTTTACATTACCATCTACAGTGTAGACAGTTCCATTTTTCCCCATCCTCACCAGAATTTACTGTTTTTAATATTTTTTTGATAGCCTCTAGCTGCAGAGAAATGGAATCTGAGATTTTTTTCTAATCATCATTTCCCTATGAATAGTGATATTGAGCATATTTTCCCATATACTCTTTGGTTGTTCTAACTTCTTGAGAATTATCTGTTCAAACAAATTTGCACATGTTTTAGAGAAATTCTATCCATGATTCCTGGCTTTAAGAGAGAAGCATCATGTCAGAAGGCTTTGGTGGAGCCAAACTGCTTAATTCATGGTGGCCAGGGAGCAGAGTAGGGGAACAGCACCAGAGAGGAATAGACATAGTACAGTAGGTACTAAACGAGGCCCCACCCTCAGTACTCACTCATACACTCCAAAAAGCATACTCTGCTAACCTGCTAGGCATTTTTCTGAATGCAGAAATTGACATAACAATATTAAAATCACAGATTCAAAGCAATTAAAGTTAGCATAGTGTAAAGATACCCACATACTCATGTTGACTATCACAAAAATTCACCAAAGGTAAAATATAGAACCAACCTAGGTGTGCATCAATGGATGAATGGATAAAGAAATTGTAAGTACAAACAGTGGAATACTACTCATGCATAAATAAAAATCAAATCCTGTCACTTAATGCAATATCAATGGACCTGGAGATCACAGAAAGACAAGTATCGCATGATCTCATTCACATGTGGAATAGGAACCATTTGATCTCTGTCATATTTTGAGGGTTTTTTTATCCTGAATTTCAATTGGGAGATAGTGAGATTTGCAAGTAAAACATTTGCCATTCAGTTTATCCATCCAAAATGCGTTTGGGGGCATTTATTCTCAGAATACAGAAATGTATTATTCACCTCTTAAGAAAATATGTACATGTAGCTGAATTGTAAATGTAAATCATGGTTCTTTTAAAAAGTCAAAAAGAAATGTGACACTGTTGAAGCATAGAGATAGAAAGTAAAGGCTGTGACATTCATTATACAACCATTTATCAAACAACAAAATCCTGTATATTTTACAAACAATATCTTATCCACCTCAGTTAATTAACCTTCAGCAAAGTACGTTTTCGTTGTATGTGGGGACTCAGATTCTGAGATATTGTGATATGCATAGTGTTTTGTAAACTTGTGAATTACACTGGAATCCTAGCTCTATTGGCCTTATTTGCTGAATCTTTCCACATCATCCAAAACTTTAATGGGATTCCCAGGGGCCAAAGAATGACTCAGCATCAGTCTTTGCCTTTACTAAATTTCAAAGAAAGAGCTTTATAACATAGCATTAAACATACAAAAATATGTGTATTTTCCACTAATAATAGGGTGACTATTGAAAGGTCCACTGAGACCTTCAAATAGAGATAATTAGCAATCAATTAGATCAAGAAGAAACATAGTTAAAAAGTTGGAGCATCACCAACTGATGATTTGTCTTTAATAACACATTTTTAGGGATTATTATGTATCTGACACTTTTAATAAGAATTTAACTCACTTAAAACACACAAATATTTATGAAAGGTATACTGTTACTAACATTATTATACAAAAAGGTTATAGAATAAAAGAGATAGTAACTTTCCCCCATCAGTATAAACCAAAGAAATATGAATACAGAGTTTGAGTGTATCTCTGTACTATCTCCTCTGAACTAATGCCTCACTATATTTCATGGCTGTTCATATTCTGCTTGACTTCTATATTCACCCTTAAGCAGATTTATCAAGAAAAAATAATACTCATAAATGTAACTACCTCAGGGATGGAGGCAGAAGCTCAGAGAAGATCAGAAAATCAGAAAAGCACATAATGGAAATGAGCAAGTAAAATGAAAGTCACTCTGGCCAAAAACATTCACTTAACTACAAATTGGAGTATTATCTATCACAGAAGGAACAGAGAAATGAGGTGCATTTCTGATTTCTCTGAATGTTTCATTTTTATTAATTGCAAATGTAGTGAACATACATTTCATGCCTTATGAAAATCTGAGCTTTCATAGTTCTCATATTTTCTACTGTGACAGATCTTCAAAGGAAATGTGAGAGTAGAGTGATTCATTAATAAACTGAGGATACAAGTGTAGTGTATACAGCTATTGCCCCAAATTTAAATAGAAATCATCTGATAAGAATGAGTAATTTACTTAAATGTAGATATGCCTAGAAAAAAAAACAGTCCTGCTGCATTAAGTTTGCAGAGCTAAATTTTGAGAATGTACTTGATCTGGCAATACTGCAAAGTTTGGTTAAAGCATGTTCAATTAATATGTTTCAATAGGACTTTTTATGCTGCTAAACAAACATGTGCTGAAGCCTTTATTTAAAGATCTATCTACTGCCAACAGCATACTTCGATGTGTACTTTTTACTTGACTTAAAATCTTAGGTGTTATAAGCTTTTCTCTTCAATATTCACAGGATGGTATTTTTGTTTTGTGATTTTCTCTCCACTGAAGTCAACTTTTGATCCAGAGTTTCTTCATGGCATTTTTCACCTCTGCATTTGTGAAAGTGTAGATTAAAGGGTTTAACACTAGTGTTATCATCATATAAAATGCAGTCACAGATTTATCAGTGGAGAATGTGGACACTGAGCTTAAGTATATAAATTTACTTACAAGTTACAAAGAATAAGATGACCACAGTGATGTAAGAGATACAGGTGGAAATGGTATTATGCCTTCTCTCCAAGAGGTGAGACTTCAGAGTGTACAGGATGATCATATAAGAGACCATCAAGAGGAGGAAGTTCAACAAGCAGATGAACCTACATTTGACAGTGACTAACAGTTCAAGAACGTGGATGTCCATGCCAATGAGTTTCAACAAAGCATTTGAGTTGCACATAAAGTGATCTATGACATTGGGGCCACAGAATGGGAGCCACACTGTACAAAAGATTTGAATGACTGCATGGACAAAGCCTCAAGTCCAACCCACTCCCACAAGGAGGCCACATACCTGTCAGTTCATGATAATCACATACTGCGGAGGTGTACAGATGGCCACGCAGTGATCATAGGCCATCACTCTGAGAAGGATGATCTCAACAGCACCAAAAGATGCTCAGCAAAGACCTGAGTGATATATCCACTAAAGAGATGATTTTTCTCAGAGATGGAGACTCATCCAGCATTTAGGAATCAATGATTAAGAGCAGCAAACATCTATAAGGAATAAATAGGACAGGAGGAAGTACGTGAGGAACCCAAGGGTTCTGCTAGTGTCTATGGCAATCAGGATGCGTGAGTTACCCACAAAAAAGACCAGGTAAACAATTAAAAATACAACAAATGAAATTTTTAAAGCTCCAAATTTTGAGTCAAGCCCAAAAGGATGAACTCAATCATGTTATTCATCCACACTGTGAATTTAGTTTACAGGACAGATGATTATAAACAAAATCCATGTCTATTCTCAGAATTTTCACTTAGTTAATAAATACATCTTTAGATGCTTTATTTTTGTTATTCTAATAAGAAGACAAGACAAGCAGAAAATCATGTTAATTTTTTGAGACATGTTCTCACTCTGTATCCCAGGCTAACCTCCAGTTGACTCGCTAGCCCAGGTGACCTCAAACTTCTGACCCTTCTGCCCCAGCATTCCAAGTTCTAGAATTACAGTTGTATGTCATAATTTCTGGCATAACTTTGTTTTTGTATTCCACAACTAAAAATTTGAGAGTTCTTATTTTATTCTTTATAACTTTTTCTAAAGTAAATAAAGAAGACAATTACCAAATTTCATGATCTGATCCATGATCTGACCAAACACACACACGCACACAGACACACACTCACTCAGGTGTATTTTACTTGATAGTGGATGACATAGGTGTATTTTACTTAGTATTAAGTGGACATACCAGAGAAAAATTCAAATTATCCTACTAATTGGAAACCATTCTCAGGGACACACAGAGACTCTTTCATGAGCTATGCTTCTTCCTTCTCCACCTGCCTGGTATTTTCCTAGTTTCCTCATCACCCTAAATGGTGCTGTGCCATCTCATCACTGCGCTGTGATAAACGTCCATGACAGCACTCATAGCAGAGTCTTGGGCTCAACTGTGAGTTCATCACTGTGCGGCTTTGAAGGCAAAAATTTGTGCTTCACTGAAGTTACAGTGCTGTTCGTTTATGTGTCCCTAGTGCTCTCCACAATGTAGATCTTCATAAAACACATACTGAAAGAAGGAGAAAAATAGAGGCACAAAATGAGAGAGAATAAAGGAGAAAACAAACTTTAGAATGCACTAAAGTGCAAAGAATCAGAATTGGGCTTAAAAGAGAATGATGTAATTTGGAGTACTGAGTCTAACCACTGCTAATTATGTAGTACTAATTAATTTTATATCTCGGGGATTTATTAAACTGTTGTGAAAATAAAAGTCATTTTTTAATTTCCATAGTTGTGTCACCTGAAGATTTAATTTACACTTATCTAATTACTGATAAGTGACTGTCACTATACATGTGGTTATTCACCATTGTGCTGGAAGGATTTTTCCATTACAAAATATCTGGGAGAAAAAATTTAAAAGAAAAATGACATTTGAGCACATGGTTTTAGAAAGTTCATTCAGTGGCTGAGAGACTCCACTGCTTTTAAGTCTGTGACAAAGCAGAAACCTCATGGCAGAAGGGTATGGCAAATGCAAGCTGCTCCCCTCATTGCACCCAGGATAAAGTGTTGGTGACACCTGGAGACAAGACACACCCTTCAAAGATGTTCTATTAGTGACCTCTCATTCCATACCCTTCTGACACCCTCTTCAGCTATGAACACAACAATGGATTAGGGCATAAATGAAGTTAGTGCTCTTAGTATCCAATTGTCTTTCAGACCCATTTCTGAACAATGGTACATTTTGGCCGCACTTTACCACGTGCTAAATCAGGGAACATTTCGGATCTAAACCATGACAATCACCACTTGCCTTTCGCTGAAATCCTGACATAACTCCTCTGTCCATTTCCCCATAACCCTTTTTTTAAAAAAATTTGTTATGTATTCTAAATAACAGTCTTCTTGTAAATATTACCTAGTTTATTGCTAATCTTTATGTTAATTTTGAAGTTCTTGTCATCACCAACTCTTAAGTTCAAAATAGCTTTTAAAATAAAAGCTATTTTGTTACTCAGCCTCATAACACAAAAGATTCACCTATTTTCTAATTCTAAATATTTGTGCTTGGCTATTTGTATTTAAAGTCTTATCTGAGGTGACTATAAAATCTTTATTAAGACCAAGTCTGTAAGATAAACTTCAGTTATCTTAGAGATTATGTTTGTCATTTTATCATTTAGACTATGATTCATTTCAAATTAATTTTTATGATATGATATAAAAGTTCAGATTCATTGACATTTATATGACTATTAACTGATACCAACAATTTTTATTCCTGTCCCCATGATTATTTTGTAAGATTTTTGTGAAAATCAATCCTATAAGTTCTGATGCATTTCAAAATTCCCTATTGTGTTCCAAAGATGTGTATCCTTATATTAAAAACACTATCTTTATTATCATATCTTTACTCTAATTCTGGAATTCCAAATATGAATTTCAAGGTACATGCTTATGTTGCATAGTCTGTATCTTGGTTACTTTTTTGTTGTTGCTAAGACAAAGTACCTGACACCTCAAATTAGGGAAGGAAAGGTTTATTTCTTACAGTTTTTGAAAGATTCAGTCCATAATCTTCTGGCTCCAAGGCGGGGTGTCATGGCATGGAGGCAACACTTCAAGGCAACAATGAGAGCAAAAGCAGCCAGAATGAAAGGGGAAAATGACAAACCTCTTCTCCTACCTAATACTGTACACTGGCCACCCCCCCTTTCCAGGGCAGGTGTAGCATTCACAAAATCTCCTTGTCCTCCTTTGCATGGGATGAGGCTATTTACAAAGTAAGAACCCTGGCTCCCTGCTGAGACTCTCAGTTAAATTTCTAAACTGCTCAAGTGACACAGTTTATCAACCATAACAGTCTGTTAGATTTATTTCTAAATTTTGTTTTTTAAATTTTTTACCATTTGTATTAGCAATGTACATTTTCAATACACTGTTGCATTCATTGGGTGGAATTGGTGCATATTTGTATAAAATCTTGGTCATTTTATTTCCCCCTCCCCTTGTCTAACTCTATGAAATCTGCCTTCCTGTCTCTTGCAATCTTTTACCTTGCTGTTTAAATTAATTATTTTTGAGTTTCTCATAAAAGACAAACTGTGAAATATTTAAATTTCTGTCTCTCATTCCTGTCACTTAATATTATGGTCTCCAGATTCATCCATTTTCCTGCAAATGACTCACATTCATTCTTTGTTATGCCTAAGTACTGCTGGACTGAATATATATACCACGTTTTCTTTATCTATTCATACACACACACACACATATATATATATATATATAATATATATATATTATATATATATATATTATATGCTATCTCTAAGATTTAGCTAATATGAGTTGAACTTACTATAAGCATGGGTATGTATGTATCACTGCAAGACACTATATATACTTTTTCTGGAAAGAAATTTGTGAAGTAGATCTAAGTATTTCACTACCAGAATATGGTAATGTTAAGTATGTAAGGTGATAACAAACTTGCTTGTGATGACAATTTAAGCACTGAGTAGTATATCTTAAGTATAGAAAAATTATATTTGTCACTGTATTTCAATAAAAAAGGTGGTGATGGGCAAAAAATAGACTTTGATGTTAAGTAATTTGCAACAGATGGCATTTATTTTGTGCCTTAACTACCTTAGATCTCAAACGATCTGCAGTGGACTTCCAGGAGAATTTTAATAATGATGAAAAAACAAAAACTTCTTCTGAAGTGTGCATTAACAGAGGTTCCCCTGTTGGATTTATGCCACCTTAATATTTACATGATATTCAATTTTGTAACATCTCAGTGTCATAAGAAGAAAGGGAACTCATGTGCTTATGTTCTGAGAGTAGGGAATATAATTCCCCATTCAAAAATATTTTTTTCCAGATGTGTCTTTCCCAAATATCTGCTTGCAACATGATATTTTCCAGCAAATGAGGTGATTTATTCCTGACAGAGATATCACCAGCTATCAGAATATTTCCTGAACTTTGTTAGAAACCTCTGTGAATATCTACACAGTACAATGTGAATAACTGTTGTTTGCATCCCCAGAATCAAGATTCATCATAAGTAGAATGATTCATATACATTTATTTCATCCACATCTTCTTCCTTTTAACCATCAACAAACTGTAACATTTCAAAGAATATCATTTCTCTACTGTGTTTCAAGTAAGAACATTCAAACTGCATGCCTTGACTTTCCTCTGAATCTGTTTTGTGTTTTTAGGATAAAAGAGAGGGTTTAGAGTTACAGTCTTTAATGACTGTTGATTTGATATCAAACTATCTAAATGATATCTTCCTAAATGCAGCCTGTCATATTTAATATTAATTAGTCCAAGAGGAAGTCAATGTGAAGATGAGATGATATGTGAAGCCTTTAAAACATCATCGAACTCACCCAGGAGAACTATGGTAAGATTTCCAGTAGTACTGATATTTGCAAAAGTCTCTTACTTTCCTTATATGTTAATAATTGTTTTCCAACACTTAAAATATAATAATGGAAATTTTTTATCTTTTTCCTAGTTCTACAAAATATAATTGATAAGTATAAGTCACATGACTTGGCAGTTAGTTAAAAACTTTGAGGCTCATACAATTAAGCAATTTATAGGATCCAACTCCCTGAAATGAGGTAACTTTAATTTGCAGTTAGACCCTTTCTTGATTGTCAAGTTAAATCTTCAAAACAAACTGAAATGTATTTCACATACACAAAAGATTCAAATAGGATTATTAAATTTTGCACAAATCATTAGGTGTTATAGTTCACATACCAACATGAAGGAACTTCCCAGAGATGAGCTACAGTGGATAACAGGAGTTTCTGTGGCTTCTTTGGGAGTGATATCAATGATGATATTTTTGATCATATTGGATGATTAAATATTTCTCTATTTTCACTCTGCTGCAGTTTTTCATTTGTCTTAGGTATAGGCTCATAAAAATGAATGCCATCCTACATGTGTTTACATTCCTGTGGCTAATGTTTTGTTAAATAATTCTTCTCTCAATATTTATAATGATTTGTAAGATGTACATTTTTATTTTCACATCATAGATAAGTAAGCAAAGATGTAGTATGGCAAGATAAAATAAATTTTAAGTAGAAAGACAAGGATCTCAATCTAATTTGGGGGTCCTAAAACCAATACATTTATTACTGCAGTGACTTACAGTATTTTGGAGAAGAATTTGGGAGCCTGATTTTCTGAATGATTTTAGAAAAAGAATAACTGGGGTTGTGGGAGGGAACAAGACAGGAGGCTCTTCACTGAACACAAACCACAATTTTCTTAAAATTTTGATGTTCCAAGATGCCAGTATATGTATGTGCACGCTGGTGAAAATGTTCCATACTATAAGAAATGGTGTAAGAATTTGAAATTTTAAAAAATAAGAAAACCTGACAATTAATCTTGGCTCTACTCTTGATTATCTGCTTGAATTCTACAGAATTGTGAATTTCTGACTTTTATTTTCTAATGTGAAAAATCAATATAAAATCAAAGTAGCAACATCTCACAATGTTGCATTGAGATGTAAATTAAGACATATTTTCGAGAAAATAGAGTAAGTGCATAGTAATGTAATATAACATTGCCTTGGTCATTAGGTCAATGAGTATTTAATCCCTGAATTTTGGCTCATTTGCAAAATACATTAAATAATGCTAATCACATAGGTCATTGTAAGTGTTGAATGGGATCTTGCATACAGATATCTGGGCACAGTAACATCAGTACAACACTTGATAATAAAAAAGCATGTACTATTAGCTATTGTAATTAGGTTTAACAATAAGCATTATAAATTATTCTGCCTTACATAGTCCTATCAACACTGCCTTCTTGCTGATGTCAACTACTCCAAATAGCATAATGCAGTTTCTGTTTTCTGCTAAGTAAACTTCAAACTTCCTCACTCCAGCACAGGAACACCTTTGCTAGGATAATATCCAGAATTTTTGCTTCTTCATATTCCATTCATATCACATGCTACCTATCAAAGGTGCTGCATTTTTAAAGAAACAGAAAAAAATTGTCATACATGGCCTCTAAATTGAACATCACTCTAACGTTATAGACTTAGGGGTATTAGCACACAATCTACTAATTTTAAGGATTACAGATTGTTTTGTGCATGCACAGCTCCTGTTCTGTGTGTTTACAAAAGTTCCTTGCATGCACACTCTTAGCAGAGCACTTGCCCAAAAGACACTTTGGGTTATCTTCAGAAATGCACACTATTTGTTACATCTCAAAGTAAGCATTCACAGTTTGTGGGGTCAGCCCTGTAATCCCAGCACTTAGGAAGGTGAAGCAGGAATTTCAATATGGTTTAAGGCTGACCTAGGACTCATTGGCTCCAAGTGCAAATTGAAATATGTAGTAATACTCTATCTCAAAAACAAAAAAAAGGAAAAAAGAAAAAGAAACAATTCTTAGCCTGATTGAATACAGATATTCATTACTTATTAAAATGGATGAACCAACAGAGAATTAGTAGCATGGTTATCTATCTTGAACATTTAAACATGTGAACAGTTACAAGTGTATATCTACAAGTTTTTTTTTCCTTTTGAGCACTTTCTTTCCATTTCATTATTACAATAGCTATTGTACATTTTGAATCTTATTACTCTTTCAGTTTATTATTATTATTATTATACATATTTTACAGTAGAGAGACAAGTACAGTATTTAGAAATGTGAGTCTGATTTTTTTCACGTATGAGTGTAGTCTCAGGCTGCTTTGTGCTGTTATCGATTGTCTATCTTTTTTTATTTAAAGAGAAAAAACAGAAAAAAAGGTAGAAATATTACAGAATTTCAAAAACAAGGATAAACAATAAGAGATCACTGGTTGATAAAATACATACTGTCCTTCTAGAAATAGTTGTTGAAGTTACAAAATTAGAGCATACAAAGTAGAAATTCAAGCGGTGAGACTGAAAACAGATCTGTTCAAATTAGAAGTATGGTTATGAATCCTACATACTTAAATTTTCATGCAGTTATATCTTTTATAGCACTTCCTATTTCCTCTCTTTTTTACAATATTAATTATGCATTTTTTAAAAAAATTATTTAAAGAGAAAAAAAGCAAAAGAAAAAAGGGTAGCAACAATACAGAACTATAAAAGAAAAAAAAGAAAAAACACTAAGAAATCACTAGTTGATAAATTACATATTGTCATCTTGGATATAGTTTTTAAAATTACAAAATTAAAAATAAATAGCCATTCAAACAGTGAGACTGCAAACAGTTCTGTTCAAGGATGCAACAAAGATTCAGCAGCATGGTCATCTATTTTACACTTTCAAACATACATGCAGTTATATCCCTGAGAGCCCATTCTTTTCCTCTATTTTTTAAAATAGCAGTTACACATTTTGGGCTTTATTACTCTTACAGTTCTTATCACTTTTTACACTAGAGACATAATATGATATCTATAAATATGATTCTTATTCATTTCCCTGATGAGGATAGCATCAAGTAGTCTCCATTTACCTATGAAGGCCACAAGATCATCCTTTTTGTAGCTGAGTAATATTCCATTGTGTGAAAATACCACATTATTTTCATGCACTCTGCAGTTGATGGGCATCTTGGTTGTTTCCAAGATTTACTTATTACAAATTGTGCTGCTATGAACATGGGTGCATATATATCACTGTGATATGAACTTGTCAGTTCTTCTGGGAAAATACCCAGGAGGGAATACCTGGATTGAATGGAACTTCCAATCCTAGTCTTCTGAGAATTCTCCATATGGATTTCCATAGTGGTTGCACCAGTCTACATTCCCACCAACAGTAGAGCAGTGTTCCTTTTTCCTGCAGCCTCGCCAACATTTGTTATCAGTTGATTTCTTAATGATCGCTGTTCATTCCAGAGAGAGATGAAATCTCAATGTTGTTTCAACTTGCATCTCTCGAATGATCAGTGAGGGTGAACATTTCTTCATGTATTTATTTGCCATTTGTATATCTTTCTCTGAGACCTGTGTGTTCATCTCAGAATGCCCATTTTTGGAGAGGCTCTTTGAATTTGGGGATGTTGATGTTTTTCCATTCTTTATATGTTCTGGATATAAGTCCTTTGTGTGAGGGTTTGCTGGCTAAAATTATTTCCCAAACTGTGGGTGTTCTTTTCACTCTGTTGTTGATTTCCTTTGAGGTGCACAGACATTTCAATAATATGAGATCCCAGTTGTTGATTCTTTGAAGTATTTCCCATGCAGTTTGCATTTTGTTCATAAATTCTCTGCCTACCCATATGTCTCTAAGACTTCTACCTACCTTGTCTTCCAGTAGATTTAGTGTTTCTCTTTTAATATTTAGGTCTTTGATCCATTTAGACTTTAGTTTTGTGCATGGAGATAGGCATGGATCTACTTTCAGTCTTCAGCATGTGGAGAGCCAATTTTTCCAATACCATTTCTTAAAAGACTATCTTTCTTCCAGTGGACATATTTAGCCCTTTTGTCAAATATCAGTGTCTTTTTAGTTCTGCTTGCATCTTCTAATCTCTTCCATTGATCCTCAGGTCTATTTCTTTGCCAGTATCATGCTGATTTTATCACTGTGGCTTTTTAGCATAGATTCAGGTCAGGAATTGAGATGCCTCTTGTCTTGCCTTTGTTGCCCAGAATTGCCTTTGCTATTCTAGATTTCTTCTGTTTACAAGTCAATTTCAGGAGAGATTTCTCTAGATCTATAAGGTATGTCAGTTGTATTTTGATTGGTGATTGGGTTAAATCTGTATAATGGTTTAGGCAGTATGGCTATTTTCACAATTTTGGTTCTTTAGTGACCTTCTTTACCTGTTTTAATTATTTTAGGTTTGAAGTTCATGTTGTCTGCAATTAACATAGTTACCCCTGTTTTTTTCTGGGTTCCTATTGAATGGAATACTGTTTTCCATCCTTTGACTTTTGGGTCAGATATGTTTCTTGTATACAGTGTATTGTGGGATCATAGTTCTTGATCCGTTCTGTCAGTCTATTTCTTTTTATAGGTGAATTGAGGCCATTTACACTTATGAATGTCACTGATATATATATATATATATATATATATATATATATATATATATATAACTGGCTTGTCTTTGCCATGTTATGTTCAATTGGTTTGTTTTCTGATTTTCCCATTATTTAATTGCTTATCCTACCTGGTGGTTTCTTTCTGTTGTTGTTTTGGGGATTGTGGTCTTTTTTATCTCTGTCTAATATGTCTTTCAGTACTCTTTCTAGGTTTGGTTTTGTGGACATGAATTTTTTCTGTTGTTCTTTGTCATGGAAGTATCTTGTTTCTCCATTAAATTTGAATGAAAGTTTTGCTGGGCACTTCACTCTGGGTTGAAAGGTTTTTTTCTTTCAGGGCTCGGAATATCTCACTCCAAGCTCTTCTTGACTTGAGGGTTTGTGCTGAAAAGTCTGCTATGATTCAATGGGCTTTCCTTGGTAGGTGAGTTTTGTTTTTTCTCTAACAGCTTTTAGTATTCTGTTTTTATGCTGCATGTCTGAGATCTTCTTTTTTCAGTAATAAATGCTTTTTTATTTAAAGAAAAAAAATGAAACAGAAAGAGGGTAGAAATGATACAAAATTTCAAAACAAAACAAAACAAAAACAAAAAATAGTAACCAGTAAGAAATCACTAGTTGATAATCACATATTTTCCTCTTAAAAGTATTTGTTCAAACCACAAAAGTAAAGCCTACAAAGTAGAAATCCAAATAGTGAGACTGCAACCCGTTTTGTTCATATATCCAAAAAAAACTTAGCAACACGGTCATCAATCCCACACACTCAAACATACATGCAGTTATATCCTTTAGAATACTTTCTTTTCCTCTCTATATTCTCTTTACAATAACTATAATCCATTTTTGTAACTACCTAGAAGTTCTACACATGTATATGTCTCTACATGTGTACCTAGACTTTCTGTATTAGAGGGAGAAACAAATCAAAACAAGTCAACAATACAAATTCCTAGAGAACCATGAAATGAAACGGACATATAAAACCACAATACTAAGCGATCAATGGTATTTACTATAATGTCTCCCTATATTTTCAATAAAATTGTCAATATTGTCAAACATAGTATAATTAAACTTAGCATTGCATTACACTATTAATAAAATCTAAACATTGGAGACATTATAGGACTTCAAAGGCAGTTAATAATCAAACCAGAATGCATATACTATTGAATCTTGTTACTTTCAGTGTAGTTGCCTCTAGTGTCAGATTTGATACTCTCAAGCATAAGAGATTCAAATAAAATCAGTCAAGATAGAACAGCGATATAATCAATCTTTTCTGTCTTATCTCTGCTATGCTATTTTTCTGTCATTGTTGTTTGTTTACTTCTCTCCTTCATTCCACTGTCTGCCCCTTTGAAAACTTTCTGCCATTCTTCCTGGAACCCTGGTGATTTTCTTCTCTCTATAGAATGTCCTTCAATATTCTTTGCAGGGTTAGACTGGTAGTCACAAAATCTCCCATTTCCTTTTTCTTGTGGAAATATCTTGTCTCTCCATTAGTTTTGAGAGACAGTTTTGTAGGGCACATCATTCTGGGTTGGAGGTTATTTTCATTCAGGGCTTGTAATATTTCTTTACAAGCTCTTCTTGATTTGATGGTTTGCATTGAGAAGTCCACTATGATCTTGATGAGTTTTCCTTTATAGGTAATCTGTTTCTTTTCTCTGACCACTTTTAATATTCTGTTTTTTGATGGATTTCTGGGATTCTGATTACTATATGTCTGGGTGCAGATCTGTTCTGGTTGTAGCTGGCTGGAGTTCTGTATGCCTCATTTATCTGAACTTCACTTCCATTACCTGTGTTTGGGAAGCTTTCCTTAATTATTTCTGTGAATAGATTTTTATTTCATTTGTATTTGTCACTGCATTTTCATTCACATATTTTATTCTTTGGTTATAAATCCTCTTGTCATCTTCTACCCTTTGTATCATTGCTTCCTGGTTCCTTGTTATTTTAAAGAGATCCTTCCTTTCACGATCATACATTGCAAATCTATCTTCAAGTTTTGAGAGTTTGTCCTTAGTTTCTGTTAAAGGTTTTGCCATCTTTCAATGGAGTTTTTAATCTTCTGATATTCTCTTTGGATCTGTTTCATATATTCTAGATTTTTGTTTACATTCTTCATCAAAGGCTTCTCTCCTTTCTCTGGGTTCCTCCATTTTTTCATTTGTGTCTACTTGAGAATTACCCAGGATTTCTTTTATTAATCTTCTTGTATCTTGCTTCACTGAGTTAGAATTTCAGATTTAATTTGTCAATGAGGTCCTGGAAGTATTTCTTTATTTCCAGTGAGACTGTGTCTGATATTACAGGTTTGCTGCCCTCAACTTCCTCTGCATTTACCTCTACTGGACTCACTTTCCCTGGTTCAGTGGTTGGAGGACTTTTGCTATTTCTCTGTTTTTTCATGTTTCCCGCCCCCTTCAGACAGGTGGGTGGTGGAGGTGTCCTGGCCTTTTGTGTTGCTTACATTTTTTTCTGCAACACACTATCTAGGGAAGTGCCCCCCCCATCTGCTGCCAATCTGTGAGGTGTGCACTGTGAGCCTGACCCTCCACCTACCTCAGTCAACCAGTGGATGCTTCAGCAAGTTTGTGTGTTACCTTGGGATGCCACTGGCTCAGAACAGCCTCTTCCCTTGCTATTGGGTTTCAACCATGGGCCTGGTCCAGACCAAACAGATCCCATCAATCTGCTTTGGACCAGGAGCCATTGACCAGTCCCTCCTCGGATTTTGATTCAAGCTGGCCCTGCCCACATCCAAAATGTTGTCTAGCTGGTCCTCCTGCTGTGAGGAATCCAGTTCCCCTCATGCACCAAAGTTCATGCACCTCGAATTGCTGTTTCCACTCCCTGCCACTGTGTCTCCTCCAGTCAAGGGTCTCACCAAACCCTGCTCTCAGCAGGGCCATGATCTCAGCTCAATGCTGAATGACCTGACTCTAAGACTTGCCGGTACAGTGACTGGAGCTTGACAAGCTCCAGCCCTCCATCCCTGCCTCTTCTTCTTCTTTTTTTTTTCTTTTTCTTTTTCCTCAGTATCTTCCTCAGTCATGAGAATTCCTCTCCTTTTGTCCAGTTTTCTCCATGTTGTCAGATTCCAGCATCTGAATTTTTTTTTTTTTGGAAAGGGTCTCTATCATGCCGCCACTCAGTGGGCCATCTTGGATCCTCATGTCTGAGATCTTAATTATTATGTGTCTGGATGTGGATTTATGTTGATTGTGACTGTTTGTCATTCTATATGCCTCACTTATCTGCATATCAGATTCTTTCCCCATGTTTGGGAAATTTTCTTCTATTATTTCTGTGAATATTTTGGCTATTTCATTTGCATTGACTCCTGCCTCTTCACTGATGCCTATTAATCTTATATTTTTTTCTCTTGGCATCATCTTGAAGCTGTTGGATTATCAATTCATGCTGCTTTGTTATTTTTAAAAGTTCTATCCTTACATGATCACTAATTGTGATCCTGTCCTCAAGGTCAAAAATCCTATCCTCAGCTTTATTTAAGCAGTTTTGAAAGTTTTGAATAGAATTTTTTGTTTCTTGGATGTCTCTTTGAGTTTGTTTCATAAATTCTGCATGTTTTCTATATTGTTCCTTCATGGTTTCAATCAGTTTCCCATGCTCCTGTACTTTTTCTCGATTTCTTCTTCAGCTGCACTCAGCAACTCCTTTACTAAGGTTGTTATTTCTGTCTTTATGTTGGAGAGTACTTATAATTTGATTTCCTCTATAGTCTCATGGAATTGTTTTTTATTTCACTTGCTATCTTTTCAGGGATTCCTGGTGTGTTACTTTTGGGGTCCTCTATTTCAATATCTGCTGCACTTGCTTCTGGGGGACTAGATGTTTAAGACTTCATTTTTCTTTTTCATTTTCCTATTTTCACTCTACCTGATGTTTTCTGTGTGTAGGAGGGGGTCATCCACACTCTTTTCAGACTCACCAAGGTTTTACAGTTAGTTGGGGGGGCTTTAGTACTGGCCATATTTATCCACTGTACACCTCTATTTTAGGGGCATACTCACCACACTGGCACAATTAATCCACTGTAGTTCAAGGTTTGCTGCCTGGGAGCTAAGTTCCAAACTTTTTCCATGCACTGGGATTCCACCAGAGTGCAGAGTCAGGGCCCAAGCCTGGAATCTGGGTCCCACTCACTGCTTGGTGTTCACTGTTTGTGGCCTGGTTGGGCCCCCCATCCCCATGTGCAACCTGTGGTGGTCTGGGACACAGTGCATGGTCTTACTGCCTGTGAGCAGGCTCAAAGTCCCTTTCCATGTGCTGGGATTCCACCAGAGTGTTGGGTCATGGCCCAAAGCTGGAATTCGGGGAGTTCCACTCACTGCTTAGCCACTTAGCCATTGCTGGGCGTGGCCCAGTTGGGCCCCCATCCCCATGTGCAGCCTGGGGTGGTCTCGGATGCAGTGTGGTGCTCCTACTGCCTGGAAGCAGGCTCAAAGTCCCTTTCCATGTGCTAGTAATCTGTCAGAGCATGTGGTCAGGGCCCAAAGCTGTAATTTTGGTCCCTCTAGCTGCTTGGTGGTCACTGGGCATGGCCTGGTTGGGTCCCTGACCCTGTGTGCAGCCCAGGTGATCTCATACACAATGAGTGATCATACCACCTGGGAGCAGGCTCACAGTTCCTTACCATGCCCTCTGGATTCCACCAGAGCATGAAGTCAGTGTCTGTTTATCTTTTATGCTTTGATTTTGTAACTTGAGCAACTACTTCTAAGATAACAATGTGTAATATATTAACTAGTGTTTATATTTCATGGCATTTTTTTGAAATTCTGTATTATTTCTACCTTTTTTTCTGTCTTGCTTTATTAAAAGTAAAAAAAAAAATTAGTGGAGAATTGTATTCAATTCATTTTTGATTCCATTAATTTTCCAGATAAATTAGCCATCATATGAAATAAATGGAGAACAGGGCAATGTAACAGAGTTTGTTCTAGAGGGGCTTACAGACAATCCCAAGATGCAGAAAATAGTATTTCCTGTGCTTTTAACCATCTACATCATCTCCATGGTGGGAAATATGCTCACTGTGGTCACCATCATTGCCAGCCCATTATCACCATCCCCCATGTACTATTTCTTGGCCTATCTCTCTTTCATTGATACCTGTTACTCCTCTGTCAGTACTCCCAAACTGACTGTAGATTTACTCCATGAAAAGAAGACCATCCTGTTCAATGGATGCATGACCCAGGTTTTTGGGGAAGGTTTCTTTGGTGGGGCTGAGGTCATCCTCCTAACTGTGATGGCCTATGACTGCTTTGCGGCCATCTGCAAGTCCTTGCACCATGCAACCTTCATGAACTGGAGAGTGTGAAGCTTTCTAGTGCGAGTGTCATGGATGGGAGGCTTTCTTAATGGCACCATACAGACCCTCTTTATCTTTTGATTGCCATTCTGTGACCCAAATGTAATAGATCACTTTATGTGTGATCTGAACCCCTTGCTTAATCTGGTCTGCACTGATACCCACACACTAGGACTGTTTGTGGCTGCAAATTATGGCTTTATCTGTCTGTTGAACTTTCTTCTTCTGTTAGTCTCTTACATGATCATTCTACACTCCCTAAGGGCCCAGAGTTTGGAAGGAAGGAGCAAAGCTCTCTCTACATGTGCCTCTCACATCACAGTGGTTGTCTTACTCTTTGTCCCCTGCATCTTTGTGTACATGAGACCTGTTGCTATTTTACCTGTTGATAAGGCAGTTTCTGTCTTCTACACTGTGATAACTTCCATGTTAAGTCCTTTAATATATACTTTAAGAAATGCTCAGATGAAAACTGCCAACAGGACATTTTATAGTAGGAAAGTTCTTTCAACAAAAGTTCATTCAAATGTATCTGCAACCCAACCCTAATTCAAGTGAGCTAAAAAAATGAAAGGAAATTTTATGTAATTTCAACTAAACATGCTCATTTTTAAATGAGTCATTTAATTGATGTATAGATCCTATATTGTGGAAATAACATATGGTTGCAAAAAAATAAAAGGAAATCTATTCCATGGTCATTCTTTTCCTCTTTAGGAAAGTCCAATATCTGCATGTCTATTGTGTTTTAAAAATATTTTGCAATTAGGATGGAGACTAATGGAGGGCTTAGGAGGTAAGAGAGTGGAAGGAGACAACAAAATAATTATGGCATATTGTGTATGTGTAACCCATGATAAATGTATTCACTATGTGCTGTAGATATGTACTGATGAAAATACAATATTAGAAAGGATATAATCTCTGAGGAAAAAAAAAGGAAATCATACTAACTTGAGACTGAGATTCATTAGCTTCATCATCATATAAGAATTCAGAGTTAGTGTGTGTGTGTGTGTCTGTGTGTTATTGAAATCAGAACCTTCACAGTGAGTTATGTCTCCAAATTTGTTTTTAATTTTGAAAAAAGGTCTTGCTAAATCACTAATTTATCCACACTTCACTGAAACTTGGATGCTCCTCTCTCATCCTGCCAGAGAGTGAGAATTATAGGTCTGCACTAATCTGGTCATCTGACGGATTTTGTCATATGTGATGTGTGTGAGGACCTGAAATACACTCTGTCAAGTTAAATCAGCAGGACACAGGAGGTATACTCCACGTTCTCCCTTGTATGTGGACCCTGAAAGAGTTAAACTAATTGAAAGAAAAAGGAAAATTGTGAGTATGGGGGGTGGGGAATATGCTAATCAAAAAGTACAATCTTTAATCATAAGGTCAATAAGTCCCAGTCATCTGAAGTACATCATGAGTGGTGATGTATGTGTTAATTTGTTAAAAAAAAAATCATTGCACAAGGTGAGCACTTATCACATCATCACATTGTGTATTTTGGATATATGCAATCTTTGTTGTAAAATACTTCAAAATAAAAGTATAATTATAAACTAAATAAACAACATGACTACTATAAATTATATGATTTTATGTTTTTGGATCTTAAATATATAATACAGGATTTCCTGGAAACTTTAATAGTAATAGGAAAAAAATTTCCTCTGAAACACCATTCAATTTTCAAACTGAATCATGGATCAACCACTAGATTTATCACAGCCCACATGTGATTAGCACAGCATCAGCTTTCTTAACAACAGAGACTCAAAGGCGTAGGTTCCAAGTGTAGGGAATGTAACTTCCCAGTCAAGAGTAGGCTATTTTCAGAATATCTCTCCAGAATACCTGGTGTGTGAACTCCATTAAATTTTAAAATGTCAAAAAAACATTTAGAACATGTTGTTGCTTGGAATCTTTAGTGCCATATTATCATTTTTACAATAGCTCTTAATTTTTCAAATTGCACCATTATTGGTATAGAGTGCAGAATTTCCTATTTCATATCTTCACCCTTACATATACTAAAGCAACTGACTCAAATCACAGATAGTAGTTTCTTACATAATCATGTTCTTGTCATTTCCCCTAAGTGTGTTTGATATTAATAATAGCATCAGGTTTCTGTCTCAGAACTGTTTAGAAAAATGGCACTGGCTGAATTTCTTAAGTGCTTTAGTTCTAGCTGTCATGGCTTGGTCTCATCCTGAAGATGAGCTTAATCATGAAAACAACATAAAGAATGTTTACATATCCATTAGGGAGGCAAAGATGGAAAGACAGAAAAATGGTGTCCTTCACACTTTAGAAATAGCAAGAATATAAACATACAGACATTGAGAAAAATCAGCAGAACTATATGGGAGATAGAGGAAAGGTAATGAAATTAGAAAAACACATATTTTACAGATATTTCAAAAAATACACATATTTTATAGACAAAAATTTCTTTGCTATTGTTGGATAATAATTCTGAAATAAACATATAGAGGATTTATGGAATATAACAGAAAAGGTAACTACAAATAGAGATTCGATGGACTGTTTAATTTGTAAAAGTAATATTTTAAAATATTGATTCAGATACGACTGATATGGACATACAGGGACACATAAATGAACCTGAAATTTACTGCTTCACTATTACAGTTACAACACACTGCCTGCTATGATACCCTCCATCCATCTCTGTTATTTGGGGAACAGTGTTTACTATAATTAGTTCTGTGATTAATCTAGTGGAGGAACATAGTAGAAAATATAAATTGGGGCATCCAGGGAGGAGAATCTCACAGATCACTGCCACAGGTGTGGTCTGGGGACTACAGAGCCTGCAGTGCAAGATCCAGCAGCAAATTGCAGCTCCAGCATATTCAAGGGTTCAGCTATGGAGAAATGAAAGACCTAGGAATGTTTTGGAAGAAATATGGACAGAAGAGGCTGCTATCTGCAGGAGGCTGTGAATTTAACCTCATATCAGTGTAAAAGAGGTTGGGTTGGATTGGGTTGGGATAATTATGGCCACTAGTGGGAAGTTTACAATAGTTAAAGATTTTAACATACAATTCTGTGTTAGTCTAGCTAGTTAGTTCCACCTGGGCAAATGAATATGCTGAAAACTTCATTGCTTTTGATTACATGATGGACAATTTAGTACTGTGCATTTAAATTTACATTCAGTTTTAAATATCCATACAATAGTAACCAGACATATATTGAAAATTAAACATCTACATCTTTTTATACATTACTTTCCAGATTAAATAATTAGGTTTCAACTATTTACACAAATGAATTATTAGAATTTTTCTCCCATTTATCTCACTTAATATATAGTAAATTTTACCTTTCTTAGCCTCATATTTTAAATTCATGTTTATTGATATCATCATATGCTATTAATTTCTAACAAATTTTTTACAGAAGCATCTTTATATTACTCAATATTTTACGTATTTTTCATTTTTTCTTATAATATATGACACTGTAGTGCTTTATGTTATTAAGGTTGCCCACTTGATTTCCCCTTTAAAATGAATTTTTAGGATGGAGTTTATAGGTACCAAAATTGTAAACATGTTTATGGTTCTAGAATCACTTACCAATAAGTGATGTTTTCCCAAAGAATTAGATAACTGAACATATTTCATTGTATATCTATGAGGTAATATTTTAAAATAGCACTATTTTAAAAGGGCATAATTTGTTCCAATGGCCATTTAAATTTCCAGCTCATATTTTGGAGGTAAAAAGTACTTTAAAATAATGTGACATGAATATTTCACATTAGCTTTTTGATTTATACTTTTCTAAATATGTTCAAAACACTACTTCTTAGAAATCATGCAACTTTACAAGCTATTATTTCTATTTTGTATTTGAGGAGGTTGAACCATTCTTGAGTGACCTCAGAATAGTGAGAAACTTAGAGGAAATTTCTCACTTTTTCATAGCATATTTCAAGTGACTTTTTAAAATTAACATTTTATTTAGAATAAATTTAGATTAAAACAAATTTTGTTAAGCTACTATACAAACATCTTATGTCTTACTCAGTTTTTTTATTACTATCACCTTAAATTTCCATAAGTGTAATTTGTCAAGATTATTAAACAAACATGGTAATATTTCTCACAATAAAACAGCAAATTTTATTTACATTTAAATAATTTTATATTTCACTCATATTTAACTATTTTTATATGGGTACCCTTTTTCTCTTCTCTAATTTAATCCAACATAGCCAAATGAATTTAAGACAATCAACTTTTAAGTGATTTAAAATCAAATTTTCTGTTATAAATCACAAGCTCTATATTCATTTGTCAATATATTTTGACACTAATTTTGGAAATGATTTGAAAAATGGAAGTTGTTTGAATTATATTTCATAAATAATTAAGACTAAAATGGTTTTGCTTTTAGAATATCCCAGAAAAAGGAGATTGAGAAATAAGTTTTATTAAAGTATTTTTATTAGTTAAATTTATTGGTAATTTTAGATGTGTCATAGGAAAATTGTATCTGTAAATGATATATCTTAATTCTTGTTTTTTTTGCCCATTTCACTTCTCTACCTTCAACACCTCTCCCCACCCTTATTTGCAAAAACTTTTTTTCTATTTTTTCTTCTCATTTTCTTTTGTTTTCCTTTTCTTTCTTTTTTTCTCCCCTTCTAGTTCCCCTTCCCATTTGAATATTTTTCCCATTTCTGCCCATTTTTCCCTATTTCATAATATCCAGTACTATCCTCCTTATTTACATTTTTGGTTTCTCACACCAGAGAAATAATGTGATATTTACACATGTATTTTTGATTTATTTCACTGAAGGCTGTGTTATCTAGGTGTCTCCATTTACCTAACAATGTATCAAGTTCATCCTTCTTTATATCAGAGTATTACTCTATTGTTTAAAAAGAAACCAATCATAGATTTATGGCATTTGGGCTGTTTCCAAAATTTAGCTATTACAAACTGTGCTGCTATAAACATAGGTGTGTGTATAATGCTGTGATGTGATGCCTTTAATTAGTTCAGGAAGATACTCAAAAAGAGAGTAGCAGGGTCAAATGGAAAGTTTAGAGGTTCCAGTTAGCTTAATTATTAGATTAACTTAGTGACACACCTTCCTTCCCACCTCCTACCTTCTCTGCTTTGCTCTGTGTGATAATGCATCTGCACAGGAGTGGATTCCATGGGTTTAAGGGCCATGGATATATAATATTATATATATATGAAATTGTTTTGCATTTTAAAAATTACCGAACAAAAGATAAAAATGATACAATTTTTAAAAAATAGGAAATTCACAGTAGTTAATACATTGCATATTGTTATCTTAAAATTAGTTGTTCTGATTAAAAGATTTAGACATGAATAAATGATCAAAAGTATTCTTTTTGATGAACTAACAGTTTCTAGGTTTACTCAAGACATCATAAGTTCCATGCATGTTACAAAACTTCATATCTGTACTTCAATCAGCCAAAGAACAATGTTTTACATTTGTAACTATGCAAGAGAAAAATACTTCTCAGTGTTGTCAATTGACAAAGCAGGAATTAGAAATAAAAATATTGTCTCCTGTGTTCTGTGTCATTGGCCACATCATTTTTCCCTCCTACTTGCAACACTTCTCTGCCCTTCTGTTTCCCCACCGGAGCTCACCTGATTCTCCTGAGAAGCCTGTCCGTAAAAATCCTTATTAAACCACAGACGACCCAAGAGGGTGGAATTGTAAGTAAACTGTTCCCTGCCTAGAAGGAGAAGACCCCAGATTAGAGCGCAAGTCTGCATGAGCCTCGAGTTCATGTTCTTACTCAATGCCTTTCTTCCTCTTTCTGGCTTTGGTGCTAGGCCAAGCTGATCAGAGGTGAGGAGCGCTGTGAGCATTCAGGGTTTATTTTACACTCTTATTTCTTTGGTGATAGTTTGTGAGTGGATATGGAGATTATCATGTAGACTCAGGGCTGGAATCAATCTGAAAGCATCACAGAAATGGTTGTTTTAAGGAAAGTGGAAGAACATATATCATTATAAACAACTGTGCATGCCTTAGTTTTAATAACTTTTTAAACTGTTTTTGTCAACTGCAAGTGTTTGTCATAAAATTAGGTTTTTTAATTTTCACAATGAACCTAATTATTTTATTCATCTATTTTTAAGAAATATAAATTTACATGTATGTGTATATAAGTATCTACGCACATGTACTGTTTGACTGACACACTTCAGAAATATGTACGGGGGAGTAAAGGTCAATCATGCTTTGATTGTGTCTAAACTGTATCTAAAGGAAAATGAAGTTGAGATCAAATAATTATCAGGATGACTAATGGAAAAGGTTTCTCTCCTTAAGATAACTGGCTTTTTATATGAAGACAAACTTACCATAACTGGTAATATCATATTATCATAAAAAACATTTTCACATTTTGAAGTTTGACCCTTATAATTTTGAAAGATGAGCAGGTAAGCTCAATATGAATATCTCTGTTTCACACGATATGTATATATCTTGAGGATATGAACTTGATCTGAATGAATTATAATGTGTAAATGATTCATAAAATCTCAAGACACTGGATGATAGTGAACATGTTGTTTTTCTTTATACCTATTTGGTTGCAGTCAATCTGTGTATGGGAGTGACTGGACTGTTGCCTGCTGATTCTTCATTGACTCTGTTTCCTTCGTCAGTATGTTTCATTCAATTTTGCAAAGAAGAATATGAGGTTTTAATGCTTGAAGGTAGGCAGAAATGCTATTATGCCCACTTTGCTGTAAAATTCTTGACAGAAAAGGGATCTCTATTCTTTTCTTGTTAATCCAGTGGAAAGGACTTGGGCACAGATTCTGCAGCTCTGTGTCAGAACCCAGACTAACCATCTACTACAAGCTTGAACCTCATCCCTTGAATCACAAATTTCACTCCAGGGAAACAGGGGTAATAAGAGCTGAACTGTTCTTTAGGCAGCAAGTTCAGGGTCACTCTTTCCTTGTATCATTTAACTTAGCTATTATGACAGTACTGTGAGGTAGGTAATATTGTTTTCCTGAACTTCTCTTCTAATTTTTAAATGATGAACTTAAAAAGAAATCTTCAACATTTAGCACACACATGTGCTGTGTGAATTATGTGACTGGGCACCATTCTGTAGTTTTTTCAATTAGGATGAATGGTTCAATTCATGAAAAGACTGAAATTGTTGACTTTTACAAAACTTTTCTGGGATAACCATGATTTTCAACTGTCCTTTAGGTTGTTTATTTTTTTCATTATAATTATGGCTGATTCCACATGGAAGATGGCTAACAGATCATCCTTGCCACCAACCCACGACAATGCAGATCCATATTATTTTCTCAGATAGAAGTTTGTTGAGACTGCTTCTCAACAGTCTCATCAGTGAGTCACTAGTACATTATGAATGCTGGCAGGTGACATAAGAGCTATCAGTCTTTTCTCCACATGGTGGTACTTCCGTTATCCTGTTTAGAATTTAGTGTTATTTTAAACTAGATGGTAATTGGTTTCTATCTCAATTTTGAATGAACACCAAGTGTAACTCTTAATGAATGTCCAATTTTCTATTTTCAATCGCCAAGACACACTGAAAATCATTTTGCACGTGGGTGCATCTAACTAGTGATGACTATTAAATTATATCCAAGTGTGAAACAAATCTTTCTTATCATAACTGTGCACTTTCCTGATTGTTAGTTTGCATTCACCTTTTCCTTGGAAATCATGGAAAACCACTGATTTGTAAATGAATTTGTGCTCCTGGGTTGTTCACAGAATCCAAACATTCAGAGAATTTAATTTGCTACATTTTGTTTGTTTACATAATAACTAATGGAGGTGACATGCTAATTGTGGTGACCATTGTCTGCAGTTCTGCTCTGCTCCCCCATGTACTTCTTTTTGGTTTTCCTGTCCTTCTTCAAGGCCTATTTCTCAGCTATGATTGTGAACCTCCTCTATAAGAGGAAAATCATTTCTTTTCAAGGATGCATGGTGCAACAGTTTTCTAAACACTTCTTCAGTGGAGCATCAGTGATTGTCCTCACAGTCATGATTTATGATCACAATGTGGCCATTGGCAAACTCTTGCAGAATACTCCATTATAAACAGGAAGGGCTATTGTGTTCTGATGGGCATAGCCTGAAAGGAGAGCTTCCTGCATTCTGCCATTCAAATTCTCCTTACTTTCCAGCTTCCCTTTTGTGACCTCAGTGTGACTGGAAATTTCCTATGTGACCTGTACCCATTACTGAAGCTTGTCTGCACTGACACTCACATCCTTGGCCTTTTGGTGTTTGCAAACAGTGGTTCTACCTGCATTATAATCTGCTCCTTGTTGCTCATTTCCTACAACATCATCTTGTTCTGTCTGACAAAGCACAGTTCCGAAGGGCAGCAGGAAGCTCTGTCCACCTGTGGATCACATGTTGCTGTAGTGGTTTTATTCTTTATCCCCTGTATATTTGCATATGCATGGTCTCCGTCTGCCTTCTCCTTTGACAAAATGGTGGCCATATTTTACTGTATCCTATCTCCCTTGCTCAATCTTTGATTTATTGTTTTAGGAAAAAAGAAGTGAAAAATGACATAAGAAATATGTGGATAAGACTGGTGTTGGTGTCTGATGAAAAATAAAATAATTAAACTTTATAAAACATAGTAAAGGGCAAGAAAATCACATTGTCCTTAGAAAAATTCTTTATTGGATGTTCAGTATCTGTAATATGATAGTGAATTATTGTGGAGGTCAGAATAGTTTTTTACATCATCTAGCTACTGAGTCAGCAACTCTGTACTCTCATATGTACATAAAGAGAATTGAGTATTATGCTGTTAATATCTAATAAACAAAAATAAAAAGAAGAAAGTGGTATCTTCTGTTAGACTTTTGAGCATTATCCCTATGCTTTGAAAAAATCTAGCTGAAAGAAAACTAAATAACTTAGACATTAGGGAGAAATTTCCTCTAGATATTATAAGTCAAAAGAAATAGCAGGTAGCAATGACCTCATTCACTCTAAAAAGAAAACCAGTTACAATCTAGGCATGGCAGAAGAACAATTATTCTTTGAATCTCAATGTAGCTATTCCTATATCGTATGTCACTATGATTTAAGGTGAGTACACAAATATTTGCTACAAAATTTGAGTTATTTCTCAATTTTTCCAAAATATAAAATCTAATTAGACCACTTCTTCCCTTGAATAGATCCTGTTGGGCCATATGACCACCACAAACCAATCAACCATGGCAGATGCCACAGGGGACTCAGCAATGAGTTGATTTATTTAAGTGTAATCAAGGGAATTCCAAATTGCCACATTTTTCACAAAACCATAACCAACTGTAGATGGAGTGAACTAACCCATTTTAGCTCCAAAAGTGCAATAAAGTCTAGAATTCCAAGAAATTTAAAAGCAATTTTCCAATAAAGATCACATTTCAATTTATTTGGTGATTATATTTTTTCTTGAATTTTTGCATACAATTAATAATTTGTGAAGTTATCAATAAACAGTTCATTCAAATTGAGAGATACCTTATACACTGTTCTGTTATTAAAGTATATTAATCTCATATTGTCATGTAGTTCTGGAACAAGTTTACTGAGTAAAATATTTCATTTTCTCTATAAAATTAATACTATTAAAATACTTATTATTTGAGTATCAAGGAAAAACTAATAAAATTATTCTTTCTTCAATTTTTCATAAAAGACTGAAACAGAAGAGTATACTATATTAGTTTTCTTTCACTGAATAAATATGCTAGATATTGGTAAGTTTTCTTAGATCCACTTTGGGAAAACCCATGAGGGAACAGAATGAGGAGCAGAAAAGCGGACATCTCTGTAAGAAGCATGTGCACTGGGCCATTGCGAGTGGTGTTTCCACTTTCCTTTCCTCTCTTCTCCATTGTCTGCTGTCCTCATGTCAGCGGTAGCCACCTAATGGCCTTTCATTTGAGAGACAAGCTCTTACTATAAATTACTTCATGTACTCCTGAGAATTAACTATAGAGATAAAGACTTGGTGTTATCAATTCAGCTAGTTTAGGAATATATAAGTTTAATACAATTCAATGAAATAAATTTTTTTCCTAGCCAACAAATACAAATTCATGTCTGATCCATTATAACCTCAAATTTTAAAACACTTGAACCTCTCTTTAACTTTTTGCCTCTCACTGTATACTCTGCTAATGATACACAACTGTGACTAAAACATACTGTTCAGCAGAGAAAAAATAAATAATAAAAGCCATTTACTCAACATATTTGATTCTAACTTATGTAATGAAGAGAATGCTACAGTTATATTACTTTAATGTTACTGTTTAATTTCTGAATTGTTTTTACCTTAGCATATTCATTCCAATGTTTTAACCTTTTGGGGACTGTAACTATTTTGTTAGCACTGTGCGTTATGGTTTAGAATTGAAATGTTGCCCACTCACCTCATGTGTTCAGAGGTGTGACTTTGAAAGGTGAATGGGTCTGGGCTCTGTCCTCACCTATGGCCCATTGATGAATGTGCTGTGGAGCAGAGGATGGCTGGAATAGGTGGTCACCAGAAGTGAGACCTGGGAGTGTGCACAATTGTCCTTGATTCTTTCTTTCTGTACCTCTTCTTCCTGGCTGGACTAAGTTGAGTTACTTTTCTTTACCACGACCTGTCTGCCATAGAGCCCAGCAACCATACATTGAGCAAATTCTCTAAAAGCATGAGCCTAAAGAAACACCTCTTTCTTTGAACTGCAAGTGTCTGGTGTTTTGTCACAGAGATTAAAAAATAATGACTAATGCACATATTTAGTCAATGACTTTGCTGAAACACAATTGTGACATAAAAATTGTGAATTATAATAAAAGCCTGGTTGATACCTAAAAACAATAGAGACCCAATTTCTAAATGCAATAAAATTACTCAAGAATTACATTGTGTTCCATCACAGATCAAACAAAATCATGATTTTCCTTAAAGTGTTGCAATATTTCTTCTTTCTAATCTATTGTGCTTATCCTGTTCTGTGGAATTCTCAATTTCCCTGCCCTGATAAGCCTCTGTTGTCTTACTGCTGCTCAAAATGACAGCAGTTTTCCTTTTAACCTCGACTCCTCCTTTTTCTTGCTAACCTTTCTATAAGTTCTCACTATTATTTTTCAAATACGTGTATGATATGCTGGTATCATTGACCTACCCTGAAGATTACATCCACTCAAAAATCTATAGTCAGAACATGTATGAAAGTGCTGGACTTTCCTTCACTATATGTCTGTTCATATTATTTGCCCCTGGAGAGCTCAAATGGATTACTTCGCATGGCAGCATAAGGTGGAGTGACAGAATTCTTTTGGAGAATGAAATCTTGCATTCTAGTCCTCAATTTTCCTCCTTTTGCTTGATTTTAAGTTTCATTTCTCAGTTTAGCCATATGTGCATAAAGTTGAACACTAACTTGCCTGAGAAGATACTGTGAAACCTAACAGATGAAAGATGTTGGTGAAAATTGAGAGAAAGATATACTTAAAGACTGCACAATTCAGTAAATACACACATGTTTAAGCAAACAGACATTAGCAAGGAAGTTATTCAGTGGTATAATTGAGAAGGAATCTTCTGAGGAAAGGGCATTTGAGGGAGGCATTCTGGCCAGGATAGAAGTGCAAGGAAGAGGTTAGAGCTGAAAAATGTCATCGGACTCTGTGGAATATGGAGGATGCAGGGAATGAGACTGTCTGTGTCTGTTTATGATGGACAGCGATTCTTAGCAGTGGCTGCAGTGTGGATCAGCACAAGTCTTAGGAGAACCAGTGGAGCCAGGTGGCTGTCTGGGCTGGGGAGCTTTGAAAGCCTCAGTGAATCTCAACCAATAAACATTGAAACAGAATAATAATTTCATTATATTTATAAATCTTTTTATTATTTAAGTACCTAACATCCCTTTTAAAGTGACATAAAACAGTGAAAAGTGGGAAAAAAGTGGAAGAAGTAGGAAATTTGCCAAAGATAAAATATCCTAATTTTATAACTTGCCATTAAGCATGACATATGTTTATAAACCTTTCAATTGTGACTTCGTAGTCTGGTTAGCTTGAATTTCTGAACTGATGTTCTCATTTGCCTATGAAAGCACTGTCCTCATTCCCAGTAACATTTGGCATTTCTCTCTTGCCATTTGCTCTCCTATTTTTTATTCTGTGTTTGTAACCTCTGGATTTTAGCTTTGCTCATAACCAAAGATCAATTTTAGGTCTGCACCATGTTGGAACTTGTGGTGCTGGGAAAACAAGCAGCCGGCTTGCCACTCTGGTAAGTGGCTGTGGACTGACAAGCTGCAGCCATTCAGGGTAAGAACCATCAGCATTTACTGAGCTCTGCATCATTTTGAGACTTGGGGTGCTGGGAAAACAAGCAGCCAGATCACCGCTCTAGTAAGAGGCTGTGAGCCTACCAGTGCTCAGGCTGAGTCAAACATCCAACTCCCTTCCCTCAACTCCCATTAGCAAGTGGGACCCAGAGATCCAAGTATCTCTTGGAAGATGAATGTATGCAATATAGCAAATAAGAGTGATTTCCTTCTACCCTCTCTTTGAAGGCAAATGTTTTTATCACTGTTTTGCTCTGTTCTGATTAATGGTATTTCTCTATTCAATATTCTGTTTTTATAAGTTCAGTATTTTCTTCCATTTTACTGTACCTGATTGAAAGAACAACTATTGTGAAGAAAACAAGATATACTATTATACCTATTACTGTTATCCTGGTAACCTTCTGTGAAGTTCTGTACCAATTTCACTACACTGTCTCAATTGGCTTTATTCTGTCTTGTTCTGCTATATTTTCCTACCTTCAAAATAAAAAGGTCTTTTTTATTTCTATTTTTATTATCATGAGCCTCATATAATTCAGATGGTATAACTTTTCAGTTATTTTTATATTTATTAAAGATATTTGGAGCTGTTATATCTACATTTTAATAATGATGAAAACATTCCTCTGATTCTCAGTGCTCATATAATTTCAGATATGCAGAAGGCAACTTCATGTTTTAAAACGGCTACATAACAGAACCATGGGTAAATAAACCATTGTAATTAATGTTTTAAAATAATGTGCAGTTCTTAAAAGTCAGTACTAATAATCATAATGCACATAGTACTGACCGTATTTTCTTATGTTTTGCACATATTGAATTATTTAACTTCATAGCAACTCTAAGACATAGAATTTTTTAAAGATTATTTTTCTCACATGATGAATAAGGAACTTGTACCATATTAGATTAGCAATGAGTAGCAGAGTGGGGTTCAGTAAGGCAGCTGTCAGATGGGAGCACATTCTGTTGGGAACAGCACTGATGGCTGTTCACTTTACATTATTGGGAAAGACACTTACATTTTGTCTGTGTGCTAAGACATGTTGGAAAGTTGAATTGAGTAATAATAGATTAATCTAGAGGATAAAATTTTTCAGGCCAAAATACATTAAGGGTATAAAATTGAAATTGCTTGCTGCTTGTGGCCAACTTCGTAGACAGAATTAGGAGAAAAACAGAGATGAAAAACCTAAAAACTTAAAGCTTTGCCAGAAAAATTTGCATATGTAAATTTTGGGACAAAGAAGAAATTAGCACCATTAAAAAGAAACCAAGTGCAATACTTGCACTGAGACAGAGGACATGGGAATCTCAGGAACTGTGTCACATCAGCTCATCAGCTTCTTAAGGCCTCTCCTTTTAGCATTTTGTGATTCATGAATATCCCCAGTACTTCTCCTATCAAGCTAAAGCCATCTTCAGAGAAATTGATAAACAAATTCTAAAATTTATATAGATGTGTTTGAACAGCAGCCTTGCTAATCAAAGCAGCATCAGAGTAGAAGTGGAGGACTCAATCTATTAGATATCAGGCCATATCTTAATGTTTCATTTCATAAGGATTTTGCTTCAGGCTGAGAAATGAAGACATATAAAAAACACAGGAAATTTCCCTGAAATTGAGCTCATCTTACTCAGAGAATTTTAAATCAGTTTTGTAATTTAATATATGGTGATGGTAGAATTTTAAAACAGTGGCGAAGTGTGGAATATTGAATAAGTTTGAGAAGGGTGGATATATTTTTCTTCACTTTTTAAGTGGTATTAGCTATGGTTTTGACTCTATTTTCTGATTTGAGTTTGAAAAACAAACCATCTCAGTGGTATCTTAAAAATGTCACCCACACCTAAAGCATGATCTCTTTCAGGTAATTATTCTGTGTTGAGGCACACATGTAATATTTTAATTAACTGCTTTCAGAATAATAAATAAGTAAATAAAAGGCCCAGGGTTCAGTTCATTACAAAGGCCAAGGATTCAATATGTAGGTACCTAAAAGGTAAGTAAGTACAAATTTTTATCTTAATTCCCTAAAGAATGGGACATCTTATAAAAGAATGAAATTCTTGATTTTATTTGGGGTGTAAGTAGATTTTAAAAAGGTAGTGTTCTGTGGTTAAAAACTATTCAGATAGCAATTTATTTTGTGTGAGATCTGTATATTAATGTTTTAGAAAGTAAGACCACATTGTCCACTAATGGCTTGTCAGGCTCAATGCTATGTACTTTTACATTAAAGATAGCCACCATATCATCATTCAGATAGAATTTAGAAAGAAAAATGTTTTTATGATCTAGATATAATGCTATTAATTTTAAAGTCATAAAGTTTCAAGTTTAATTTCTAAGATAAAAAGTAATACTTCTATTAATCTATACCTCAGTATATATTCTTACATGATATGATTATTTTATTTAAAGAGAAAAAAGGAAGCAATAATATAAAATCCCCCCAAATTAAATAAAATGAAATAAATGCTAAGAAATCTCTAGTTAACAAATTACATACTGTCATCTTAGAAATAGTTGTTCAAGTTACAGAATTAAAGCACACAAGGTGGACATTCAAACCATGAGACTGCAAACAATTCTACTCAATGACCCAACAAAAACTTAGGCCCAGTGAATGTCAAGCAGTGAGCAAGACCCAGATTCCAGCTTTGGGCCCTGACCACATGATCTGGTGGAATCCCAGTGCAAGGAAAGGGACTTTGAGCCTGCATCCCAGACCACCCTGGTCCACACACAGGGACAGGGGCCCAACCAGGCCATGCCCAGTGACTGCCAAGCAGCTAGCTGGACCCAGATTTCAGCCTCAGGCCTTGACTGTACACTCTGGCAGAAACCCAGTGCAAAAAGAGGGACTTAGAGCCTGTTCCCAGGCAGTAATATCATGCACTGCATCTGAGACCACTTTAGGCCCCACACAGGTAAGGGGCCCAACCAGGCCATGCTGAGCACATACCAAGCAGTGAGCAGGACCCTGATTCCAGCCTCAGGTCCTGACCATCACTTTGGGGAATGGCAGCACATGGAAAAAAAATTGGAACTTATCTGCCAGGCAGCAAATCTTGGACTAAAGTGAATTAATTGTGTCAGTGTTGTTAGTATACCCCTAAAATAAAGGTGTACAGTGGGTAAAAAGGGCCAGTAGTAAAGCCCCCTCCAACTAACTGAAGGACCTTGGTGAGTCTGAAAAGAGTGTGCGTGACCCACTCCTACACACAGAAAACATCAGGCAGAGTAAAAATGGCAAAACAAAAAAGCAAAATGCCTTCTCAAACATGTAGTCCCCCAGAAGCAAGTGCAGGAGATATTGAAATAGAGAACCCAAAAAGTAACACACCAGGAATCTCTGAAAAGATAGCAACTGAAATAAAGACCATAGAGGAAATCAAATTATAAGTACTCTCCCACATAAAGACAGAAATAACAATCTTAGTAATGGAGTTGCTGAGTGCAGGTTAAGAAGAAATCGAGAAAACAGTAAGAAGCATGGGAAACTGATTGAAATCTTCAATGAAAAATATAGAAAACATGCATAATAAATGAAACAAACTCAAAGAGACATCCAAAAAAAAAAGTTCTATTCAAACCATGGAAAATCACTTAAATGAAGCTGAGGATAAGATTTTGAACCTTAAGGACAAATTCACAATTAGTGATCTTGAAATGATAGAACTTTTAAAAATAACAAAGAGGCATGAAGTGACAATCCAACAGCTTCAAGATGATGCCAAAAAATATTAGATTAATAGGAATCAGTGAAGAGGCAGGAGTCAATGCAAATGAAATAGCCAAAATATTCACAGAATAAAAGAAAATTTCCCAAACATGGGGAAAGAAACTGATATGTGGATCAGTGAGGCATATAGAACACCAAAAAGTCAAAATAAGCATAAATCCACACCCAGCCACATAATAATTAAGGTCTCAGACATGCAGCATAAAAACAGAATACTAATAGCTGTTAGAGAAAAGACACTACTCACCAACCAAGGAAAGCCCATTACAATCACAGCAAAATTTTCAGCACAAACCATCAAGTCAAGAAGTGATTGGAGTGAGGTATTTATATCTCTGAAAGAAAACAACTTTCAACCAAGACTGATGCATTCAGCAAAATTTTCATTCAAATTTAATGGAGAAAAAAGATACTTCCATGACAAAAGACAACTGAAGAAATTCACGTCCACCAAACAAACCCTAGAAAGAGTAATGAAAGACATACTACAAAGAGATAAAAAATGAACACAATCCCCAAAACAACAACAGAATAGAATACTAATAGGTAGGATAAGAAATTAAATAAGGGGAAAAACAGAAAACAAAAAAAACTGGAACATAACATGGCAAAGTTGATCCAGTACAATCAGTGATACCCATAAATGTAAATGGCCTCAATTCACCTATAAAAAGAAATAGACTGACAGAATGGATGAAGAAACATGATCCCACAATATGCTGTATACAAGAAACACATCGGATGCAAGAGGAAACTCAGAGATAAAAAGTCAAAGGATGGAAAACAGTATTCCATGCAACAGGAACCCAGAAAGAAAGGAAGTGTAACTATTCTAATTGCAGACAAATTGAAATTCAAACCTAAAATGATTAAAAGAGATAAAGAATGTCACTACATACTCATTAGTGTAAAAATTAAACAGGAAGAATGAAAAATTATAAATATATAGGCACCAAATTTAGGAGCAGCCAGCTATATAGGGCAGATACTAATGGACATGAAAAACCAAGTACATAAGAAAACAACTTTAACAGGGGGTCTTAACAGCCCATTGTCACAAAGAGATAGATCAACTAGACAAAAAGTCAGCAAAGAAATAACAAAACTGAATCATACCTGTGAGCTACTGGACTTAGTAGAGGTTTACAGAGTATTGCATTCAACCACATCAGAATACACATTCTTCTCAGCAGCACCTGGGACATTCTCCAAAATAGACCATATATTATCCCATAAAACATTCTTAAGTAAATGCAAATGTATTGAAATCATACTTGAACATAGTGCACCAAGATTGGAAATTAATGGCAAAAGAAATTGCAAAACCTGCACAAGTATATGGAAATCAAATAACAAACTTTTGAACAACCAGTGGGCTACAGATGAAATTAAAAAAGAAACAAAAAAATACCTACAATTCAATGAAAACACAGAAACAACATACTGTAATTGAGGGATGCAATGAAAGCAGTCTTAAGAGGGAAATATATCCCAATAAATAGTCATATCAAGAAAACAGAATGAGAACAAATAAACAACCTAATGCTCCATCTCAAGCTTTTAGAAAAAGAAGAGCAAGCGAAACCCAAAGCTCATAGAAGAGAGGAAATTATAAAGATCAGAGCAGAAATCAATGCAATTGAAACTAAAAAAATATTTAAAAAATGAATCAAAAAACTGGTTTTTTGAAAGAATAAACAAAGTTGACAAACCACTAGCTAACCTTATCAAGGAAAAGAAAGAAAAAACCCAAATCCATGCAATAAGAACTGAAAAGGGGGAAATTACTACAGAGACCATGGAAATTCAAAAGATCATGAATACCTACTTTGAAAATCTATACTCACATAAGGTGGAAAACACAGAGGAAATAGATAGATTTCTAGAAACATATCAACTACCAAAACTCAACCAAGAAGATATAGCAATTTTGAACAACCCATTATCAGATATTGAAATTCAAAATGTAATTAAAAACTTACCAACAAAGAAAATGCCAGGTAATGATGGATTCACAGCTGAATTCTATAAGAAATTTAGAGAAGATTTGATGCCACTATTCATTAAACTCTTCAAATAAATTGAGAAGGAAGCAATCCTCCATAAATCATTCCTGGAGGCAAGTATTACTCTGCTAACAAAACCAGAGAAAGATCCAACCAAAAAAGAGAACTTTAGGCCAATCTCACTAATGAACATTGATGCAAATATTCTCAACAAAATATTGGCAAATAGAATGCAGCAAATCATCAAAAAGATTATACATCATGACCAAGTGGGGTTCATTCCAGGAATGCAGGGATGGTTTAACATATGCAAATCAATAAATGTAATGCACCACATCAACAGAGCTAAAAACAAGAACCACATATCATCTCAATAGATTCAGAAAAAGCCTTATACAGTCCAACATATGTTCATGATAAAAACCCTTCAGAAACTTGCAATACATGGTGTATATTTCAACCTTACAAAGACATTTATGACAAACTAATGACCAAAATTATACTAAAATAAAGATAGGAAAGGAAGAAGTTAAATTATCACTATTTGCATATGACATGATACTCTATGTAGAAGACCCAAAAAACTCCATTAAAAGACTACTAGAGGTAATAAACAAGTTCAGCAGTATAGCTGGATATAAAGTAAAAAATCAATAGCATTCCTGTACAAAAACAAAAAACTCACTGAGAGAGAAATTATGGAAATATCGCCCTTTACAATAACATGTAAAAAAATGAAATACTTAGGAATCAACCTAACTAAAAGTGTAAAAGACCTATATGCTGAAAATTATACCATGCTAAAAAAGGAGATAGAAAAGGATATTAGAAAATAGAAGGACATTCCTTGCTCTTGGTTAGGAAGAACCAACATTGTGAAAATGGCCATACACCCCAAACATATACAGATTTAACGCAATCCCAATCAAAATACTATTGACATACCTCACAAATCTAGAGAAAAAACTTCTAAAATTCATTTGGAAACAGAAGAAACCTACATTAAAAAGGCAATTCTGGGCAACAAAGGCAAGGCAGGAGGCATCTCAATTCTTGACTTGAATCTATACTACAAAGCCATAGTGATAAAATCGGCATGGTAGTGGCAAAGAAATAGATAGACCTGAAGATCAATGGAACAGATTAGAAGATTCAAACACATCAACAAAGACATTCAGACACCTGATATTTGACAAATGGGCCAAATATGTCCACTGAAAGAAGGACAGCCTCTTTAATAAATCGTGTTGGAAAAATTGGCTCTCCACATGCAGAAGACTGAAACTAGATCCATGCATTTCACCATGCACAAAACTAAAGCCTAAATGGATCCAAAACCTAAATATTAAAACAGAAACACTAGATGTACTGGGAGACAAGGTAGATAGAAGTTTTGGAGACATAGGAGTAGGCAGAGAATTTATGAACAGAAACAAACTGCACCAGAAACACTTCAAGGAATCAACAACTGGGATATTTTATTACTGAAAAGTTTCTGCACTTCATAGTAAATCACCAACAGTGTGAAAAGAAAATGCACAGAGTGGGTAAGAATTTTAGCCAGCAACCCCTCAGACAAAGGACTTGTGTCCAGAACATATAAAGAATTGAAAAACATCAAGCTCCTCATATTCAAAGACCCTCTCCAAAAATAGGCATCTGAGATGAACACACAGTTCTCAGAGAAAGATATACAAGTGGCAAATAAACACATGAAGAAATGTTCACCATCACTTGTCATTCGAGAAACGCAAATTGAAACAACATTGAGATTTCACCTCACTCGGGAAAGAATAGCTGCCATCAAGAAATCAACTGATAACAAATGTTGGCGAGGCTTCATGGAAAAAGGAACAGTGCTCCACTGTTGGTGGGAATGTAGACTGGTGCAACCAGTCTAGAAATCCATATGGAGAATTCTCAGAAGACTAGGATTGGAAGCCCCATTCAATCCAGCTATCCCCCTCCTTGGTATTTTCCCCAAAGAACTGAAAAGTTCGTATCACAGTGATATATGTGCACCCACGTTCATAGCCGCACAATTTGTGAAAGCTAAATCCTGGAAACAACCAAGATGTCCATTAACTGCAGAGTGGATGAAAAAGATGTGGCATTTCTTTACAATGGAATATTACTCAGCTATAAAAAGGATGACCTTGAGGCATTCATAGGCAAATGGAGACAACTTGAGACTATCCTCATTGGTGAAATAAATAAGAATCATATTTATAAATATCATCTTGTGTCTCTAGAGTAAAAAGTAAATAAGAACTACAAGAGTAATAAAACCAAAATGTGTAATTGCTATTTTAAAAAAGAGAGGAAAAGAAAGTGCTCTAAGGGATATAACTGTATGTATGTTTGAGTGTGTAAAATAGATGACCATATTGCTGAATCTTTGATGTATCTTTGAGCAGAAGTGTTTGCAGTCTCACTGTTTGAATGTCTACTAAGTATATTTAATTTTGTAACTTGAAAAACTTATGTAAATTATGTATTTACAATACATAATTTATCAACTAGTGATTTCTTAGTGCTTTTTCTCTTTTTTCATTCAGAATTCTGTATTGTTGCTACCCTTTTTTTCTTTTTCTTTTTCTTTTTTTCTCTTTAAATATTTTTTTAAGTGAATACTTGGTATTGTAAAAAAAAGAGGAAATAGGAAGTGCTATAAAAGATATAACTGTGTGAATATTTAAGTATGTAGGACTGACAACCATACTTCTAAGGTCTTGTTGCATTGTTGATCAGATCTGTTTGTAGTCTCACTGGTTGAATGTCTACTTAGTATGCTCTAAAAAGACCTTAGTAATATGTTTATGAATCTTAAACACCCAAACATACATGCAGTTATATCCCTTAGAGCACTTTCTTTCCTTTTTTACAATAGCAATTGCACATTTTGAGTTTTATTCCTCCTACATTTCTTAGCTTAGTACTTTTTACACTAGACACATTGTGACATTTATAAATATGAATCTTATTTATTTCACTTATGAAAATCAGCTCAAATTGCCTCCATTTTAATATGAAGGCCTCAAGATCATCCTTTTTTAACTGAGTAATATTCCATTGTATAAAAATACCACATCTTTCTCATCCACTCTGTAGTTGATGGGTATCTTGGTTGTTTCCAAGATTTAGCTATTACAAATTGTGTTTCTCTGAGCATGGGGACACATTTATCACTGTGATATGACCTTTACAGGTTTTCTTTGGAAAATACCTAGCATTGGAATAGCTAGGATGAATGGAATTTCCAATCCTATTCTTCTGAGAAATCTCCATACTGATTTCCATAGTGGCTGCACCAGTCCCACAAACAGTGAAGCAATGTTCAATTTTCCTGCAGCCTCACCAATATTTATTATCAGTTGATTTCTTCATGGCAGCTATTCTTTCTGGAGTGGGATTAAATCTCAATGCTGTTTTAATTTGCATTTCTCAAATGACTAGTGATTTCTCCATGTATTTATTAGCCATTTGTATACATATGATTTTTTTAATGAACTTTTCTTACAAATTTAGTTCCTTACACTACACATTTCCAGTGTACTGTGGGATGTATTCCTTTTCATATAACTCAGCATTTTTAAGATAGATACACTAGCATTTTGCCTGAATTCTGCCAAAAGACACTATTATTCAAACACAGTGCCCATACTGACCTATCTCTGAGTATTTTGAAAGGAGAAGTAAAATTCAAGTGGAAACCCAGAATCAGTTAAATAAGGGAAAAAACTCTAATTGTTGGGGGACCTAAGAGTTTTTAAACACTTAAGCAAATGAAAAAAAAAAACATCAAAATTCCTTTTGTTTTGGAAAATGATTTTGTTGGAAAAAGTCTAAGCCCTTATGGGAACTGAGAAACAATTCTATAGAACTTTGATCTCTAAGGAAAATATCTTTAAAATCCAGATGGCAGACAAGGAGGAACCTTGCATCTCCATTTTTTTCCCCTGAGACTATATTGAAAACAGGACTTGAAAAGCATTGGTTCATTTTTCACCTGCGCTGCCAGCAGCCTTTTCCTCTCACTCTTAAATGTAAGTTACAAACTGCATTTTCCCTGCCTCTAGTGGACAGTCTGCCATAGGGAACAGGAGATGGCCAGCATCAGAATGTTAACAGAATTGATATTTGTTAAGATTGGAGATTCATATTTTTCAATTTGGAGAGGGGATTTTCAAGTATGATACAGCAATTAAAAGCATGGGTAAAGTTTAGTGCATTGTATGGGTCTATTAGTAATTCTCCCAGCTTTAGTTAATTATATGACCTTTCTGGTGATCATTTGTCTCATCTTAAATGAGGATTATGACATAAACTCCATCTAGGTATGTGCACGTGGATTAAAGAAAACCCAAGGCATCCACATTCAGCAGTCCATGTACAATAAATGTCCAATAAGAAGCAGTGATGAAACAGACTGAATCTTTTTTGGTAGAAGTGGATAGGAGCACCCACAACTGAAGCCTGATGAAATAACCACTTCCAGCTTTTCAATTTCAAGGTAAATACAAACAGAGCAGGAATAATAAATGCAAATTTGTGTATGTGAATGGATTTAATTTACAACTTGTTGAATCCTCCAAATCATGAACATGGAATTTTGCTCCTACTGTGTAGATTGTTGTTAAATTTACTCCATTTTTTAATTAGTTAATTGATGTATAATAAGTATATTTATTCAATGGGGACGATGTGATATTGCAATCTACTGTATACAATATGTAATGATCAGATAGCATGTCTATTGCCTCAAAAACATCATTTCTTCATGTTGGCAAAAATCAAAATCATCTTTAATCCCTAGCTCTTTTGAGTATACAGTGATTTATTTCAACTGGTCACCCTATTATGCTGTATTCCATTAGAAGTTATTCTTTCCACAGAACCACACCCTTAACCTCTTACCCATCTCCTTTCTACCTTTCAACTCCACCTTTCCCAGACTTGAGTAAACACCCACTCTCCACACTGGGAGATCTGCTATTTTATCTTTTACATCTAATTTAAAACTTGGTATTTTTCTTTTCTAGTGTAATTTACTTCTGTAAATGTGTATTTTCCTACCTCCATCTAACATTTCTTTAATTTTTTTCCTAAGGGTATCCATTATTGTCATTTATTAGTTTCTAGGAATAGTCTCATCACACTGATGCAAATGTGTTACCATAGTAAAGGTAAGTCTCAAGGTATTGGTTACAGACTGATTGATATAGAAAATAGCATTTACTATTTTCACAAGTACACAGTAATATTAGGCATGGGGACAATTCTGAAGGTAACATAAGTGACTCGTTTTAAAGTCTTCTCACTTTAACTATGTCTATTCCTTTTTTCTCTATGTACATCTAATGTAAATCACATTAGATTCTTGCTTAAAATTCCTTTGGGCAAATTCAAAGAACTGAAGCTGTGAATTATTTTAGTGGCTAAGTCTAGACACTTAAAATAAGCTCATTGTTATGAGCAGAGAGACAGAAGTACAAGCATCCATCAAGAGTAATACCAGTGCAAACCACAAAAAAGGTATGCATTTTTTTTTAATTTAAGGAGCTATAGACACAAAGAAAGAGACAAAAAGAGAGAGAGAAGAGACAGAGAGACAAAAGACAGATATAGAGAGACAGAGATAGAGATTTAGTTAAAACAGCAGAATAATACTGAACACCAAAAAAAAAAAAACATGAAATTTGAAGTGATCTTAATTCCAGGTTGTTAGAGAAAGAAATGTGCCCAGCTAGACAGAGAAAGTAATAATCTTTTATTCTGGAAAAAATTCTGAATGAAGAATGTAATGTGTTATAAAAACTCCAAAGCTTTGTCAATAGTGAGAAAAACATGCATTGAAGGGAGGATTGGGGACTGAGAAAACAAGCGGAATCAAAATATATTATGTACAGATATAAATATTCTATGATGAATATGATCATTATATCTTTCTAAAAATGTACCAATAAATTTAATTTAAAAATACAAGGAAGGTAATTACACACATGATGTTCAGTTACTTTTAATTTGCAATAGCAATATTGTTAAGTAAAATGTACACAAGCCTGAGTGATAAGATGCTGTATATGTACATAAAAATGCATGAAAATATATTGTTTAACATAAAATTACAGCCAAATGTTGATGCATGTCTGCAGTCTGGGCACTCTGGGAGGCTGAGGCACGAGAATCACAAATTTGAGCCCAGATTGGGCAATTTGGGACTTACAGAAACCCTGCTTCCCCCCAAGAAAAACTAGTGGCTATTACATGTCAAAGCTAAGGCCCTTGGATCAATTCCAAATACTGTAATAGATATGCATATGTTTCCATATACATATTCTACATATATTAAGATCTGTATATCTATATATGTCACCAACTATTAACAGCAGCCTTAATACATATGCCTCTTTAGATCTGAATGTTGTCTATGATTCAGGATTGAAAAAGACATTATATTGTTTTCCATAACTTTTGCTGAAATTAACTTTGCTGATGTGAACAATGCAAAGGGAAGAGTTGGCAATGTGGATGGTGGAAATTAAGGAGGAAAATTTTCCAAGATTTTGAATCCTAGGGGAGGCCCTGTATTCATCTTCCTGCTGGAGGTGGATGGAGGGGCATGAAAGAGAGGAGGAGGGGGCAAGGTTGGAGCCAGGTGATCAGCAACCCCAAAGTCAGCTGATGCTCCAGCATTTTCTAGGTGGGGTGTGTCTATGGAGACAGGAAAGACCATGACAGGAGACAGATGGCAAGAATGAGATGCTACCTGCAGGAGAATAAATTTTCTGAATTCTCATTTAAGTTTAATTAGTGATACTTAAGTTTAATTAGTGATGCACAATGAAGACTGTCATCATGGGGAGTCGGTACATACACATCACATTTAGTCCTTTGTATCCACTCCTATTGATAGATTCCCTGAATTGAAAACTGATACCAAATATCACCCAGAGATGTAGGAAAGGACGGTTTCCACACTACGGTTATTAGTGGAACTTTTATAATATTTTACATTTTAAAGTAAACCCATGTTATGTTAGTGTGTTAGTTCATTTTTCTAAATGAATTATTCCCCAAGCTCATGTCCTCTTTATAAACTGTTTGGATGATGTACAGGTTACTTACTGTGTGTTTAAATTAATATTAGGTTGTAAATAATCTTATAATACTACCAAGATATGTATTGCAAATAAAAATTCCTATTATTTCTATATATTCCAGTTCAGATTTTGAAATTATGTTTAAAATATATGTATAAACAGGGAAAGAAAATTTCGCTTTTGATTTTCTCACTTAACATAATTTAATTTCTTCACATTCTAAATCCTAATATTTGAACTATTTTACTCATGATGATGTCAATTCACAAGTCTGATTTACACAAATATCTATAATTGAATAATTTAAATATTTCACTGCAACTCACGATATCACTATATCTTCTATTATAGGGCTTCTCCATGTTATTTCAAATTTAGGATAAACTTTTAGGATTAAGACTACTGCTGTAAGGATAGAAATGTTTATAATTCTGGAGTTATTAACTAATGTTTTCCAAAATTTAAATTAATGAACAACTCTCATTGTAACTTTAAAATAGATGTAATTTAAAATGGATAA